>VDFB02064749.1:77469-278965 GCA_007258455.2 Sequoia sempervirens | reverse complement strand
GGCACTCAGGGAAAATCAATGACCAAGGGGCAATGAGTACTATGATTTTGGCACCCCCATTCTCTTTAACCTTCAATTTTCATGCCTAGTTTCCAAAGATCTTCTCGTACATTGGCACCCCCATTCTCATAAAATGGTATAAGATAAGACAAAATAAAATAGCTTAGTCTTTCAAATTTTTATTGACCAGCCTCAGGTCTTGGAAAAACTCCCATAATCTACCCACATCTTGGTTGAGGTCTAGGATTTCATCACACATAGCCTTCATCGCATGAGTCTGAAGCAATTGTAGACTTAGCCCAAGTATATGCTAGGCTAAGGTAGATCTAATGAATGGAAATAGAGGCATACAATTCTTCTTTAATACCTCCACCACAAACATATGCAAGGTGTTGGTTTTTTTTATGGTAAGCAGGTTGATCTTCTAATCTACCTATGGAATTGCCAATTCCAATAAAGGGAAGCTCGAAGTACCTAGACCAACTGACAAGGATTTTAAATACCTCCTACACTTTGGGCTCTGCAAGACCCAGGAAGGTGATCCCTTAATGCGTTTACAACCTCTGAACCATCATCATAAACAACATTAACAACAATAGATAATCTCATTTAATAGCTCAACATAATAGGATATTACTGAATAGAATTAGTTATTTATAAATAATATCAACTATTTGGAGCATGAGATAACTACAACATTTCACAGTATAAGATAGTCATTGATTTTCAATTTGTAGCAAGCTCTAGTTAAAGGAAAACAAATACTGAACCATACAAATAAGTAAAACTTTGATCAGTTCCATATATCCATTGGAGGAGTCAAATTTATAAGCATCTGAGGGTTTATGACAAATTTAACACATAACATATAAGATCCTTGATAACATTGCTTTACAATCTCATCAATATGTATTCTAACCCAATACTACTTATCAAATCCTTATACAGAACATATCCACCTACAATCCCATTCAAGCATTTTTAATTAATTCCTTGAATTAAAAACCTAAAACAAGAATCATATACACCAAAACAAAGGAGATGAACAAAACAACCCCTTGGATCATTTTATTCAAAATTCAGATATGCTTGTACAATGGAGAGACATGAGTTTGAATTAATCATATCAATTCAAATGCCAGTACTATCATAAAACATCAAATCCCCATGAATTCAAAACCTACTACAAAATGACTCAAAACCTAAATTTCATTTTCCCTAAAACCATCAGACTTTACAATTTTCTCTACAACTTCATCTAGACTCGACCAAAAATATCTAACTTGCTAACTTGTACTTCTGGCCTTGAAATCCTTCTTATAGAAAAAGAAGGAGCAAACAAGCATGGAGCCAGAAAGCACACATGTCACTAGCCAATTGGACCACCTTGTGATGTTCCAAAAATTTGTTACAACAACAATCTCCCTAGAGAATATTCTTGTTCATCGTGCCTGCTGAGAATGGTTGATGCAGCAACAAAAAACTTCAAGAATTTCATGCCTAGACTATCACCAAAAAACAAAACTGTTATCTGTTGTAATTGCAACAGCTGATTTGTCAACCGTTAGTAGCCTACTCCTTTTCACTCTTCTTGAGTTAAATATACATTTACCCATTTCTGGTACTCTTCATCAGTTGGCCAATCAAAATTGATCACCTCATTCACCTTGACACTATAAGGTTTGGTACCTCTTTAACTCACTCTGATCTTCAAAAAAGACTCCAAGAAACGAGTTGGTGCTAATGATTCTTGGTCCATATAGCCTCACCAACAAATCATAATTCCTGAGCTACCCTCATTTTGAGGGTTTTGCAGTCAAACATGATATAAAGGGGCTCTTAAGCTTTTTTTGATTATTGTAGCTTGTGTAGGAGGCCCCATGGATACTGTTGTAATTGTAGGATGCATGAATAGGGCATAGGATGAGAAATAAAGAAGGTATAGCTGTTGTTCTCAATAGTTTTGTGAAGAAAGGCATGTGAAATGAGAGGTTCAAGCCTAGGTTCAACAAAACATGTATGGGAGATTTGATTTAATGAATTTTTATCCATGTGCAGACCTAATGGGTTGTTTCTCGAACATCAATATAAATGATACACATATTATCAATAATAATACACACACAATAATATATATATATGTATGTATGTATGTATGTATGTATATGTATTTTAAATGTAAATATAAATGCAATTATCGATGCTCCCTAGAACAATAAATGCAACATATCATTAAAGACATCTATATCTATGTGTATAAATGTGTATTTCTAAATGCAAGTGTAAATGCAAAGAGCATATGGTTTTGTAGTGTTATAGATACAACATATCCATAAATTAATGTAATTGAAATTCTAAAGTCTTCAACACATATAATATGAAATTGATCAAACTATTAAACTACATGAGAAATAAATGAAAACAGTAAATGCATATGTATGTGTATTGTAAATGTAAGTGTAAAATAAATAAGAATAATAAAAATTAAAAGAATACAAGGAAAGGTATCCTGCCTTCTTGGTAGTGATAACCTCCTCCACACTTAACCCTTAAAAATTATGAATAGAGGAATATAATCTTTGAAGAACTCAAAGTTGATTCTCTCCTACCTGATGCAATTAGTCATTTTATCCTTACAAACATTTATAGTGATTACTAGAGGCACATAGACCAATTCTTCATAATAGAAGAATTTGATCATACTTTTCCAATGATGACATTATGAGAAAAACCTTTTAGGTTAAATGAATAATTCCTAGCTGTTCTTTAAATCATATGTCCAACTCAGATAAGAGAAGACCATTTTATGTGTACCAGATACCATGGAGAAAGGCTCTTGGGCTCTTCATCAATCATCCTACCTTAAACACACCAAAAGTCTCCTAGCAATTAGACATAGGAAGATTTAAGATGACTTAAAAAAAATTATCGCCAAAGCATAAACTTATGATGACTTAACCAAAGCGCCTAGTACACACTCCATCCTCGTTAACCACTTAGACATATGGAAATTAAAATGTAAATTTGCTGCTATTTTTTTGTCATGTAGGTTTCTAATAAACCACTTGGTGGTGTTTCCTTCAAGTTTATTTACTTGAATGAAGAGAAAAAGTCCTTTGATTACAATTAGAGAATACATTTGAGGTCTTGGTTGTGTAACTGGGGTGGACCATAGTCACATTTAACACTTGTTACAAAGTTTGCAAGTTAAACGTTAAGTAGATTTGATTTGTGATGGACACATTTGACAAGAGGTAACAATAACTTGCAATCTATCAAGACTTGATTACCTTATAACCTGTGAAATTCTAGTGATGAAATGATAGATTAATCATAATGTCACCTTAGGATCACATCACCATGAAAGTACTTCATCCAACATCCTTATGAGTGCACATACCACCAAATAGGTATTTTTCAGATCTATCTTCCTCGAGTGAGGGAAATTCAGGAAGAGAAGAGGAAAGCGAGACATGTAGTATGTCTAAAAGAGGGAGATCAACTAAAGGTCAAAAGATTAGAAGAAAATTTTTTAAACACATGGAATTTTTTCTTGCTGAAGGGGGGTCATGTTCTTATGATGATGAGAGCATAGGTGATGTCGAGGTGCCCTTGAGGTACAAACATCTATAGAAACAATGGGTACCCAAAGAACTTCCTCCAATAAACACTGATTTTTGTGTCAACAAGAGGATATATCGCATAGCACCATCGCATTACATGGTTTGGGACTATTTTGCATGGACGGCATAAAGGTCTGTTATGAAAAAGTTATTGAATTGATGGAGTATGTCGAACCCTATTATAGTTACAAATATTGGATGCAGCTGGTTCGATATACACGAAGTATGTGTAGGTATGCATTGTCAGCAAGTTATATACAACTAAAAGATAAGGATCAAAATAAAGGAGTGGCTATGTACATTGACGGAAGGCCAAAAGCATCAGGGAATATTATAGGGTTTATAAATAGTACATGACCTGGGTCAACAAATAAGCAACCCAATTGTATATTCGAGGTGCGTGAGGGAAACCGTGTATTCATATGTGCGATAAAATCAATAATTGCAGGGGAAGAGTTGCTAATCGATTAAAATTTGAATCACTTAGTTACAAACAAAGTTACTATGGGGGTGGTACGTACTATGTACCATTTTACCCAACCTCCAATTAATGACTCCAATATACCATTTTATTCTTATGTTTTTTTTCGTAAGTCTCTTGGTTTCATTTCGGTAATTTTTTTTTATATTTAATTTTTGTCACAGCGGGACATTAATCGTACGGAGAAGGCTCCAGCCTTGAGCATAGATTGTGATTTATCTTCAGGAACTTCTACCCAACAGGTTTACCTCATTGTAATTGTACAAATTAGATACAAGCAAAATGTTTTATAATTATGTTGTTTTGATAAGTTTATTGGGTTAATTTCGATAATGTTTTTAATATTATTGTTGTAGTCGACTGATCAGGGAAGGGCACCAGTAGTAGACAGGAGCATCCATAGGGAGGTGCAGTCAATATTATGTGATGATGACATCGCTTATTCAACAAACCCTCTCGATATGATAAGGAAGACCAAAAAAAATGCAATGAAGAAATCCTTAAGCTGTTATTCGTAGTGCCTCAAACAGATGAGATAAGAGAGAGGGTTAAAATATTGACTAAGAGATCACAAAACTTGCAAGTAAGTTGTCATGAGGTCTTTAATTATAACATAAGTTCATTCATGGTTTTATATTTTGTGCTCTTTTATGTCATGAACTAAAATATGTGTTGTTTTTACAAGATTTTTTGTGTCCTCATGATGCTCCTGGCCATGATTAGGGTACTACAAGTGTTGCCTAAGGAGTAGGGGTTGGAACAAGTGTCCATCCTGATCTTCCTGCACATACATCACATCATCTGACCCCATCATCCATGCCTATATTGTCGTCTGAAATGTCGGCAACACATACCATGTAGGCATTCGTTAGTGCACCCTTTGGTAGTGAACACATGCCAGAACATGCATCAGGACATGTACCTGGGGATGCAAAGGCCACTAGTACTGGTGATATTTTAGAAACATTTCCTGGATCTTCCCATATTACTAGTACGAGAACATTGCCGATCACATTTGTGGTGACCGAGGATTTCGTTCCCATAAATATAGAGAAGGTCCCAAGTACTTTAAAATGTTTTAATTATTATTATATATAATCCAATTGAAATTTACTTATTGATCGCTCTTTTTAGACTATTGATCCCATGATCATTTTGTAGGAAATGATGTTTTTTATAAACATCTAAGTGATATTACGTTGGAGCTCTTTGGGCCCACCATAAGTACACGATGGAATGCCCAAAATCAAGATTTAAAAGATGAGCTCATTAACCGTTTAGTTGTGCTCTTCGGTGATAAAACATTCAACCGAACCAAGGTCCTTAAGAAAGCTAGTACCTATCTAAAGTATGTGAGGGACCAATAGAGGTCACATTTAGAGAAGAACAAAAAGTACGAGCATCCCCCCATGATTTGGGAGAGGGAGTGGAAGGACCTGGTGTCGGATGGAAAGGAGAAGGCTGAAACAAAAAAAGGAAAGACACCATCGGGCCAAGGAAGGTATGTGATACTATCAACAATGTAATTATATACTGATTACTCTTTTTTTTTACATAATCTAACGTATTTCAAAATTTTCATAAGCTATGGAGTCGTGGCTGAATGCCTAAGAGTCTTGACTGGGAAAACACAATCTTCCACTGCATCTGACATGTAGGTAAATAAACTCAATAAAGTTTATTTAAAATTGAATACTTGTGCAATCTATTCAATATTAATTTCCACCATAAAGTAATTACATGCCTATTTGTTTTAAACATTCAAGCAATGATAATATTGCACATGACATTGGAATGCAGTCTGGTGAGGGTGGAGCACAACATATAGATGAAGGTCATGGTGTGCATCTGGGTACTTTAGAGCATGTAGAGCGTGATCAACATGTTCAGCATGATTAGGCTAGAGAAGATCAGGAACATGATGTGGCTCCATCAGGTAAAGAGGACCACTTTAAATTTCTTTTAAACATATTTAATTGCAATTGATGTATTAATTAATGTAACCTTTTGTGTTTCAACTTTAGAGCATGTAGAGCATGATCAACGTGTTGATCATGATCAGGCTAGAGAAGATCAGGAACATGATGTGGCCCCATCAGGTAAAGAGGACCACTCTCATGTTCTCTTAAACATATTTAATTTCAATTGGTGTATTAATTAATGTAACCTTTCATGTTTCAACTATAGATCAGGATTTAGGGGGTGTTCAACATGTTGAGCATGAGTCTATAACGAAGTTTAGGAACATGATGTGGACCCATCAGGTAAAGAGAACCACTCTAATGTTCTTTTAATTAATGAAATACTTGTAACAATAATAATAAAACATATCAGGTTTAACATTTCTTTGTTATTGCAACAGACCCCCTTGCAATAGCCCACTTCATGAGAAGGCGACTAGGTGTACATTAAGATCATGAGCATAGGGCAGAACAAATAAAGGGGGGATAGATGATTTAGAAATCGATACTCCACTTCAGGTTTTTTTAGCTTTAAAAAAGAAACAAAAAGTGATTGTAATCATATCATGACAACCATATTTTTGATATGTAAAAACTGAAAAAATGAATATTATATGTTAATGAATGAATGTGAATATGTTAATTAATGAATGTTATATGTTAATGAATGAATGTTATATGTTATTAATGGATGAATGAATGATTAATGTTATATGATTGGGTATGGGGAATTGAGAGTGATGTGAGGGGGTGGAAGGGGCCAAATGAGCTTCCACCATCATGTGGTTGGCCCTGTTAAGTAGAGAATATTAAACTATTCTCGAAACAAAGAGAAGCTCAATAAGGTAATACACTTTTCAATATAATAAATGCATCGTTTGAAGCATCAAACCAATATGCAAAGATGAAAGAAAGTGCTAACTTTTTGCTATGGTGGCAGAAAAATGATTCTTTATACCCTGAATCGATGCTCTGCATCATAATTTGAAGTTATTTCCTTTCCAATGTTCCGAGTTTAGTTTGTTTGTATGGCTTTGTATGAATACCACATTGTGTTGTGTTTGGATTTGGTTTCAAAGCTATGTTTCTTCTGTTTTTAGTGGTGACATAACTCTAAAATTTGACTTTTGTGCATAACAGGTTAGTGGAAAAATTGACAGCTTTGAAGGCTTTAGAGGCTCGATTGAGATAGATACACGGATATTTGGATCTTGTTGTTGATGGGAGGCTTCCACTTAACCATGAAATTTTGTACCATCTGAAAGGTATGCAAAAGTTTCTCTACGTACATTCATTCTTGATCATAAATGTTGTAAATGATATTAATGCTTCAAACTTAAGATTCATTTCATTGTTATAATGATCAAAATGTTATACTTTGATATACATTCAAGCATTCTCTTGCCCCCTACCCTTTTATCTCTCCCCCCTCCTTTTAAGAATTTTCTTTGTCATAAAAGATTCACATTTCTCCCTCATTTACACAAAATCTGAAGCTAGGAGTGAATAAATATATGTAAAAGATGATGGATTATGTCTAAACAACAACTTTCCATCTTATAGCTAATTAAATCCTTAATATTTGAATAGTTTAGAGCTCAAATAATGCTTGTATATGCATGTGTAGCAATAAGGAGCCTATGTGAAGATTGAAATTTAAAACATCACTTTGGTATTTTTCCTTGGGCGTTGAAATGATATTTTGAGTAATACAAACCCACACATTGATATTTTTGCATTGAAGAATTTTTTTTCTCTTATACCTACCCTCGGCTAGACATGGAGGTATATAATATTGGTTTCTGGGTTTATTCTGTAAGTAGTTAATTTCACAGAGGAAGACTAAAATCTTCTTAATGTCTTGTGTCAAGTGTGAAAGCATATGAATCACTTGCTGAAGGCACCATTTTGTATTCATCCAAAAACTGGTTTGTTCTTTTTTTTTTATGTTTCTTGCATGTGTTTTTTTTAGGCTCTAGAGATGTAGCTTGACTCTTTCCTTTGCACTTTTCATCTATTTTGATGATTACAGTAGATTGTCCTCATAATTTTTCATGTAGATTTGTTCGTAACCTTATTTTCTACCAATCAATTTGCAAACCAGTCACATATTAAGGACCATTTCACTAACTTGTAGTCATCCATTACTTCATATGTTGCAGGTTGTGTCTGTGTGCCAATAAATCCTGATGATTGTGAGAACTTTAATCCTACTAGTGTACCCAATCTTCCTCAAGTAAAAGTCTTACCTTATTTTATAGTACTTTAAATGGTTAATTGAAGGTGCTTCTTTAGATCTGAGATAGTTGAACCCTGGATTAAAATATGGTATTAGATGGGCAGTAAAATGATAAAACTGAGGTCCATTGAACACAAATTACAAACATAATTTACTGGACTATGAATAGTGTTACAATTATAATTATTTCTCCTTTACCTACCTCTGCATTAATGAAAAAGATAACAGATATTGGAAGTTCATTACATGTCTCATGTATGTGTTAGTATTTTAATTTTTTTTAAGTTGTTCAAGAGCTTGGTTAGGTCAAGAATATGCTCTACAAGCTCTGTTCTCTTGACACTGCTCAACATTTTTTAACTCCTTCCCTTGTTAGCCCTTGGTTGTTCTCAAGTGTAATGTTTTTTCTATGCATCTTGTAGTTTGTATGTATGATCAGTCATCTCTTATGAAGCATGGATAACCTTTCATGGAATTGTTGTTGTAATTAGACAATTGCCATTGTGAGAATAATCATTTAATTTGTATGGAAGTAAGTCTTTTTCATATTATTTGACTTGGTATTGTAAACTTGTCTTTGCACGATTCTCTCGGGGGGAACATCAGAACTGTGATGATAGGTAGAGTTGTACAGCACCATAAATCATTTGGCCTTATCAATATATTTCTTATAGAATACTATGTGCAAGTAAAATGGAATGTACAATGACAATTGGTCTCAAATTCAAATCTGAATATAAGTACATTATACAAGAAGATGGTATCTATTCTATGATTTAAAGAACCCCAAAATAAGAAAATTAATAGGTTCCATTTGTTTACTTTCCCTTAGACATTTTTTTAATTGGTGAGACCCTTAGAATGTCTTGCTAATAACCAACAATGTTCAAACTCTTGAAGAGGTCAGATTGGTGTGACATTGGATCTATCTTGCTGATGGAAGTCATTGGCAAGACATGAACTATCGGAGTGAGTTTTCTGTCCTATGCCAATGATTTATCTCTCACCGATGGGTTGGCTTCAGTGGTCATCACCAAGAGTCTCCGCGATGGTAAATTTCAACAATTTTTTTTTTTTTAAATTGCATTGTTTCGTCGCAATTTTGACGAAACCCACCGACGAATCATCGAAAAGGTCCAATGAAGTTGTTATAGTTGCAACAAAGGCTTCAGCATAACTCCTTGCCCATTTCATTGCAATTTCAACGAAGGCCACCAATGAATCACAAAAAAGGTTCGATGAAGTTGCTTAGCTACGACGAAGGCTTCGTCGTAACTCCTTGCCCATTTTGTCGCAAGTTCAACGAAGGCCACTGACAAATCATAGAAAAGGTCCGAAGAAGTTGCTTAGTTGCGATGAAGACTTTGTTGTAACTCCTTGCCCATTTCATCAAAATGGTGATAAACTTCTGGTGTTTTTTTGATGCTTTAGAAGAGCCATTGCAATTGCATTTTTGTTGTAATTCATCGGTGGATACATGAAGTTTTTGTCAATATTTTGACGAACATCCTAGTAATTTTATGATGTTGACAACCAACGAATCTGCACCATTATTTCGATGTTTAATTCGTCATCAAAATTTTGACGAAAAAATAGTGACAAATTTTTTTTCGTCAATTCGTCGATTTTCTGACAAATGTTGATTGAAAGACCAATGACCATTCATCAGAAAATGGAGTCAAATTCAGTAGTGTGTTTTGTGGTGATCTAGTTCAAATTGTATTTGGCTGACTTGGAAGACTATGAAGACATTGTGTCTAACCGACCTAGGAGATTATGATGGCATGGAATGGTATAAGTAAAGGTTTTTTTTGTTCAATGAAATGAGAAGTGTGGAGTATGATGGGTGCAAGCAGATAAGAGAGTGTGAAGGAAGAAGTAATCTATTTTGTAGATTTCGCAAAAAAGTTGTGCAAAAGTTTCTTGATTAGATCTGTCATAGAAAGATGTTATTCTCTTAACCATAACTAAATTCATGCATATATAGATGCAATTTCATCAGTTCACTTTTTTTAGTGAGACTATTTTATAATTTTTTGTTTTGTATTTGGGCAGTGAGCCACTCTACAATGAGCAACTTGGCAGTGAGCCTTTGTAAAAATCACCTTAATTGGTGCTTTATAATTGAGAATTAGCATTTTCCATGGTTTTTCTCTTCTTGGGTTTCCACATAAATTTTGGTGTTCATTGTGCTTAGTGTTGTTGTGTGCATTCATGTTCATATCTATTTGATTAACTTCTTATTGGTATAATTATGCTTTGGATTAATGAAAGTGAAGAAAATTGTTTGAGGATAACTGATTCACTCCCCCTATTAGTTATTTGTACTATTCAAAAACCTCCAATTTATATCACATGTCCAAGGTACTGCTCTTTCTTCTGGAAGAAAGCACATTTACAGAGTTTCCCATACAACTTTTGTTCTCTCAGTCTTTGTAGAACTATCTCCAAATGCTTTCAATTATCCTCCTCATTCTTTGAATAGATTAGGGTATCATCAAGTAAAACTAAAAACAACTTATCTAAGCAATCCCTAAACATGTTGTTCATTAGATTCATAATTTTTCTGGTGCATTAGTTAGTCCAAATGGTAGAACTATAAACTCATAATGCTCGTATCTCATTCTAAAAATAGTCTTGAAGATGTCTTCATCTTTTATTCTTCATTGGTGATATCCATATCATAAATCAATCTTAGAAAACATAGCAGCTCCTCACATTTGATCAAAAAGGTCATCAATGCATGACAACATATACTTGTTCCATTACCGTAGCTTTGTTAAGCATCTGATAATCTATGCACAACCACAATGTACAATCCTTCTTTTTCACAAATATTACTAGTGCTCCCCAAGGTGATACACTTGGTCTTATCAATCCCTTAGATAAAAATTCATCTATCTATGCCTTAATCTCCATTAACTCAGTTGTCATTTGATAAGGCACTTTGGAAACAAGTTCCAATCCTGGCACTATCTCAATGGAAAAATAAAAAATCCTTTTTGGTGATAGTCTAGGTAATTCTTCTAGAAACACATCCACAAACATTTGCAAGATAGTATATCTTTCCATATCTATCTCTCTAGTTTCCATCATTTCACCTTCTTCCACCTCTTGGTAATCTTCTAATCCATAGTTGACCATACCATCTTGTGAATCTATTTCCTTATATTCTTCAAGATTTTCCATCTTTACTGTAAAAAGATTACATCCTTTTTTCTTATCCCTAAGTAGTTGTATAGAAAAAATTTGACATAACTTGACTTCCCTAGGTATCCCTTGTAACATCACTTGGTTACCTAAATCATCCAAGCACTCTACAATTTTGGCATGACAATCAGCTTTGGCCTTACACTTCCAAAGCCAATTCATTCCTAGGATAACATAATAGGATCCTAAGGGCACTACACATAGGTTTACCTCTATGGAAAAATAAGGTAGCTCAATCCTAGCTTTGAATAAGCAGTGTTCCACCGTTGCTCTTGTCTGGTTTGCATATTCTACAACCCATGACTTTTCCATGTAACCAAATTTCCTAGATATTTTCTTTTCTATTCTAGGTGAAATAAAAAATTTAGTAGCTCCAGTATCCATAAGTATGGAAATGGGTAAACCAAATAGAATACATGGAGTGTCCACTTGAGTAATTTGATATTCCACTTGATGATCTTCCAAAGCAACATGAATCTTTTGTTGGAATGCCGCTTGGCGAGAAGGAAGTGGATTTCCATAAGGTCATGACCCAAAAGACTTATTGGGAAAATTTGATGCATAATGGTCTCCTCCACATGTGAAACATCTTGTTGCTAGTCCTTTCTTCCTTGCAGATTCACTAGGTTTACTAGCATTACTTCTAGCATTGTTCACATTACCTCCATTATAATTATTCCTTCTATGTTCCTTCCTTGATTCTCTTCCATTATTTTTGGGTTCATTATCCCCTTTCTTCTAAAAATCTTGCACCCCTTTAAACCTCCTTCGAGTTGGTTTAACTTGAGCTCCCACAAACTTCTTGTAGTTCCTATTCTCCTAGAAGATGGAGATAGCTTTGAGCTTCTGCTCCTACTTAACAACCTTCTCATACACTAGATCCATAGTGGTTGGACCATGAAAATCTACCTCACCCCCAATCTGACTATTAAGTCCCTTGATGAATTTTGTTATACAGAATCATTCATCCTTTTGATACATTGGAACATAACATAATAGTTGGGTACTCATTTATTGACATCTCACCTTGTCTTAGATTTTTAAAATCAATGAGTTTCTAGTCGAAAAAGAGTTGAGGTAACCATATTTTCTTGAATATTTCCACAAACTTGTTCCATGCAAGTTTCAAAGAACTGAGTCTGAGTTCCATTTTCTTGTTCATCCACCAGTTAGAGGCTTCTCTCGCTAACTGATAGGCTCCCCATACTACTTTCGTGACCTCAAAATAGTTTCAAATCTCAAAAGATCTCTCCATCTGGATCAACCATGCCTCAGCTTCATCCCCATTGATGATACCTTCAAATTTTGGTGGGGTTATTTTCCTCATGTCCCTGGAAAGTTCAGTAGTTGTACACTTCCTACTAGTTCCTTCAGATAGTGTAGGTGATTTATCTTTCTCATGTTCATGAGAATTTTCTCTATCATCCTCATTTATTGGAACTTCCTGCTCTACTATATCTTTTACCCTTACTTCCTGTTCAATATTCTCCAACCTTTCTTTGGTTTTGTGAATGGTATCCATGATTTGATCCAATTTAGCTTCATCACCCATCGGACCTTGTTTGAATTCATGACTCCCTCCAGGATTGGTCCTAGTTCTCACCATCTGTGTAAGAAAAGGGTTATACCTAAAGATTCATAATTATTAGATCCAATCATGTTCGTACTATCTTATGGAAAAAATTTAAATGAGCATTCATTTGTACAAAAAAGAAATTTCACATAAGATTTAAGCACAAGCTTTAAATAAAAACATGATTTTATTATTTTTGAGGATCTCAAAATCCTTTCAATCACATAGATTCACTATTCAGATAGTCAAGTGGAGAGTATCCCTTGGATTCACTCTCTGACATGTAACTTAATGAGGTATACCCTACAAAAAATTTATTCATCTCTCATTTGCTCATATCTATCTCTAAATGGATAGTAACCTTCAAATTTATCATCTAATACATAGTTGTGAGGCACAGAACCCCCTAATTCATTACTTGAGGAAATTGCAATCACTTCTAACATCAAAATAACTCTAGGGTCTCTAAATATGAATGATGGACTGACACTCCCTTTCGAGGGAATATCCCTAGAAAGTGAGAAGGAATCAAACTTTGCTAGTGAAACTGGAGGTAGATAATTGAAATTGGCTTCCTCCTTCCTCCTCTTTACTTCACAAATCCAAGAAAGGGCGTGACTGAAGGTTTTAGTATCACTTAACCAAACAACATTATCATAGTTTGTACCCTCTATCGTATAAATAATGGCCTCTTTTTCCTTCTTGGCTTTCAGGTAGAGCTTTTTTTTTATTAGTGACTTTCTTGCAATTAACCTGAGATGCACCATTCTAGAACAATAATTCCAAACATTAGTATTATTCAAATTTTGGATGGAAAGTATGATGAGCACATAGGTTCTAGAGCTAAACTTGGTATCTTTGATAGTACGTTTAACATGCCAATTATTTATGCAAGTAGATTTCCTAAGTTTTCACTTTCAAGTAATAAACTATGTTTCAAACCATTGTAATAAAAAATTTCTTTCTAAGATAGAGAAAGAATGAACATAAATGACATAAAAAATTCCATTCATTGATTTCATTTTCAATACAATAATAATTAGGTTACAATATTTCCAATATTGTAAACAATTACATACATAGCTCTACCACGCTTCAAAGCAATAGATATAGATGGTCCAAGAATATTCTATAGAACTTGATCACCGACTATGAAGGAGAAGCATCTCTCAAGTGATTTTCTGCCAACCCCGAAATCATATGCGGTCCCCTGCACATCTATCATTGGATAGATGGCCCTACCCTTTGATGAAGAGATTGGTGAAGAAACCTCATAACTTTAACCTTAATGAGCTTAGTGTTGTGGTCTACATAAATAGAACTTGTATACCATAAAATCCTAATTTAGTATGCATAAAAAGGAACATGGTGAATTGAAAATAGATCCAAAGGCAAACACACTACTTTGGAAAAAGTATTCTCACTCATTACTTTGAGTGACAGTCATCCTATTCACATACACTACCCTAGATCATTGTACTTTAGACCATTGTATCTATGCATAGGTAAACCTACAATAGGTAATCATTAATCTTTGATTTGACCTATTCCCTTTTCCCATAATCATAATGGTATATCTACCAATTAACATAAGAAAATCATAAGTTACCCCCTTCAATGGATAACCTAACCCTAGGTATAACTCATAAGCTTTCAATTCAAAAAACTTCTCATGAAATAACTTAACAAACTATTCCCAATTCATCATTCCTAGTATATCATACTATAGATGTTAATAAAACACTCCTTATTATGGAGTAAATACAAATTCTTATATGGAAATCATATCAACAAGATATTTCCTCTTTTACAAGAAATTAGACTTCTATCTATTTCAAGCAAACTAGTGCAATTTCAAAATACACATACAAGGTAAACAGTCTTTCAGATGTAAAGAAAATCCATAATAAAAATAGAATTACATGCCTATCAAACACTCAATCCAATCGACTCTTGGAATTCTTACCTTGGCCTTCTTTTAATATCAACTAAGCAATCAACCTCTCTTAACTAATCTCACTAAAATTCCCTCACAAAAACTATCAGCAAAATAATAATCACTCAATAAAAACTATAGCAGAAATGGAGCAGCGTATTGTTGTAGATAGAAAAGTGTATGAAATGAAATGAGATCGACCTATATTTATACACAAAAACCAGCTTCTCAAGGATAAAAAAAGGTTTAATCCATGAAACTTCTCATCCATAATAATTTGAATCAGTTTTCCAATAGAAAGGTGGTGGATTCCTATCAAGTTGGTCATCAAAATTAAAATACAAATTCATCAAATGATTGTCACATCAGGTTTGACAAGTTAATAAAGCACATGCTTTATACAACAAATCGGTTTGCATGCAAAATAGACTTCTAAAGTAATCATAGAATTGATAATATGGTGCCAAGTTTACAACACATTCCCTATTCTCCAACTGATGGTTTAGTAGTAGAAATGGTCTTTCATTTTGGCTACACATACTCAATCGACTTAGTCAAAGACTGAGTAATCAACACATAATATTGGTTCAACCTCTTAGCATTAAAATGTTGTTGAATTGGTTCACTACCTCCATTATATACGTTGTGTTTTAATTATGTTTTAATTAACTTTCAAACAAAAAATTTTATTCCCATGTATTTCAAGTCACACTTTATCTTGAATGATATATGCAACTTAATATTAAATAGTGTGCTATTGCATATTGCGCTATCTGATGTATTTCATCGACCAAAGCATATAGTTTATGAATCGACCATTAATACATTCTTAATATATATATATATATCTTTCAATGCTATATTTATATATATATATAAATGTATATGTATATGTAACATTGATTTTTGGGACTCTCTTTCTAACACTTCAAGGATTTTTCACCTAAAAGGAGAAAGATGGATCCAAAAATACTTATGTTTACATTCAAATATTAGTGTGATATGGATGGGAAAAGGGTGAAAATTTCCCAGATTCAATGTTTGAATGCAAGGAACTAATAAGATTGATTGATTAATGAAAAGAAACTAAGGTAAAACAACTTGTTTAAAAACACATTGTGTAAATCAAAATCACCTACAAATGAATGAAAAATTGCAATAGAGATGAATTAGACTAAAAATGTGCACCTGGGATGTTGAAAAAGATTGGAAATTTCTTTTAAAATGTTGTTGATGATGTTTTTCAGGCCTGGAGGGACTCATTCGCCATTTTGGGTGAATTAGTCCCAATTCTGGTAAACTAAGTCAGAATTTGTTTCTGTCTAAAGGGTGTCAGAAAATGCATAAAACATGAAACTGACCTAGAAATGGGACTTATTTTCCACCCATGGAAAATGTATCCACTTTTGAATTTCTAAATATTCAAGAGTGGATTCTAGAACTTCCGATCTGCACTTTGATGTTCTACAGGTGTCTGCTTCTGAAAGTATGATTCACGAGCTTGAAAATGAGATTTTGTTGATAATTTGACTTGTTGAATGAAGAGAGGACTTTGACAACTTTGCAACTTGATATACAATGATTTCCAAGCTTCCAAGGGACCTAAATCTGCAAACACACAAGAAGAGAAGAAGAAATGTTGAATGTTATGGTATGGGGGTTTTCCTTGGTCAAACTCCATTTAGGTAATTAAACCAAAATGATGAAAGAATAGAATGAAACATGAAATAATGGAATATATTACCTTTCCATGATGATTGATCTTGAAATTCTACAGCATAACATGTAGAATCTTCCCTTGGACATCTTAGGAAGCTAAATTAATGACTTACAATGTGAAAGCTCTAACTTACTTGACTTGATAGAGAAGATAGATGATGAGTTATGAGATTAAGAGATGAATAAGAGATGGAGGATGTAAAATGAGAAAAAAAACACTTATTTATACACACTTGTGCCTTAGTTACTCATTCATACCTCATCATAGGCCGACATCAAGTGATTTTGAATAAAAACCCGAAAGGAAAATTTTAAAATTTTTGAATTTGGGGCCAAGGGCAACTCATTTTCCACCCATTGTGAATGGGTCCCACCTAGGACCTAAAAATGGGTGTCAGGAATTAAGTTGTATTTAATGTTGTTTATTGGGCTTACATTCAAAAGTACACTTAATTAATACATATGAGGGCATAAAATGGGTTAATTAAAGCATGAGAAAGGGATAAATAGTGAGTTATGCCTAGAAAAGCATGAAATATTGTTACAAGACTTTACAACACTTCAAAATAGGACTTGATTAGTGATGAAAAGGTGATTTTTAGGTAAATTGCAATGAATAGAGTCTAGAAGAATGTAGAAATATCTTACAACACTTCACAAAACCTTCACAAGATGTCATTAAAAGCATTTTATTTAGTTTTCAAGGGTCCAAGACCTAGTGTGGATGCATAAAATGCCTCACAACACTAGATTAGGGTCTCATTAAGTCCAATTTATCATGAATTAATCCCATGTCAAGCAAAGGGAACTTTTTTCTATGGCACATTTAGCCCCCACTTTAGTGAGAGGATGAACTTGCTTCAAACTCACAGTAAAGTAGACATTCAAGAGAGATCCACATGTAGGTCAATCCCCAAGGTACAAAATCATGCAAAGGAAAGATGGAAAGAAAGGCGGGGTGGAAATGATGTACTACTCTGGGGCGACACAACTTTAGGTCATCTATGGGGTGAGAAGGCTAGAACATACTCACTTTGGGGCCACGGAACTTCTGATCATCCACGGGGTGAGAAATCCCAAAAGGTAAGACACATACGCTAGTTGGTATGCACTTACAAACACAAAGGTGGCTATGGGGAAAATTCATGCCGCTAGGTGGGCTCTCGCTCAACCATATCAAAGTTATACCGCTTGATAAATTTAACAAGGCACCACAAAGAAGAAGAAATGATTTTGACACTTATAAACATTATTAATGCAAAATAATGTAAGGATTGTTCAAAGGTATTTTTCTTTGTTCGTGCAATGTATGATCCTAGGGAAAATCATGCTCAATGTCTCCAAGAGAGGATAAGTGCAAGGTATCATCCTAGGAAACATTGTACTTAATGCTTCCAAGAGAGGGGATCACAAGAAAAATAAAATCACACAATGAAATGTGAGTGGTGATGTATGCCCCCACTTTAAAGCAGTTGCGAGCACCCGTACTACGAGTAATTGCTTTAAAGTAGAAGATAAAGAGGAATACATGAGAGCTTAATCAGAAAGCCTTATGCCAAGTCATATTTTTGATAAGCTACGTCATGAAGAAGATAAGTATGTCATATGTGAGCCAACTTAAGGCATGTCATCCAAATCCCAAGCTTGCTCTAATGTATTCATGAAAGGTTAACAACAAGCCGAAGGAGGCAACCACAAGTGACATACGAGGACAAGGCTACTAAACCATTTTCCCCCACTTAGTGTAGGACAAAGGTGAGCCAAAATGGTTAATGAAATTCATGCTAGAGTGAAAATAAATAGGAATTAGAGGAATTAGATGCCCCCATATAGGGAATCATACCAAACTCTTGAAAGTGTTGGATTTTACGACTGAAAGCGTGACATTCATTAGTGGAGTGACCATGAACTCTATGATATGCACCAAATAAATTCTTGGAAGAGATTTTCTTTCAAGTTCTTGGAGGGAGGGTGATCAAGTTATCATGGAGAAGTCTTGACAAGATACCTTCTTGATCAAGAGGAAAAGGTGGTTGTGTGATTGGGGTCAAAGATACATCATTCTTAGATGTCATACCTACGCAAGACTATAGATTGTGAGATTTTTTATTCTTCATAATAGGAGGATACAAAATCTAACGATTCAAATCATGAGTATTTTGCGAGATGAAAGTTTGAATCTTGTGGGAAGGATTATGTTCAAGACCATTAGTTAAGAAGGTTGATTGAGGAGTGTGGTGTGTGAGGTTGAATGAAGGTGGATAAAGGATGAGAGGGTTATTAAGATGTCCTACAGGATATGTATGTGGTCCATTGATCAAAGGAGATCTAAGGAACACTTGTGCATTCATACCCTCAATAGTCTTGTTTTGATGTATCTCTAAGTGAGGGAAATTAAGAACCACTTGTTTGCCACGGTCCAATGCCATGATATTCTCCCTAGGACGAGAGTTTTTAGGAGAACAACAAGCCACATGTGCTTGAAAAGTAAGGCTTTGTTCTTTCACAATAACTTCATTTTGAAGAGGGGAATGATGAATTTCCATTGTCATGAAGGGATATTTCTCTTGTTCCATATTATCTACCCTACAAGGAGAGCTTGTAATATGTTCATCCAAGTTTGAGGTTTGTAAAGTAGCTTCATCACAAGTGGAGGAGGCATCAAGAGAAGAACCACTATGGTTTTCAAATAAATCTTCCCATAGGATAGGGACATTAGGGAAGGGAGGATCAAGGGTGTTATGATTATTAATAGGCATGTCTTCTAACACAAACCTGTCCTCTTTACATTGAGGAGGGATATTAGGAGATCGACAAGTGTGATTTTCATGGAGACTTGGTAAGGTGATATTGAGGAATGTGTCCATGATCTCATGCTCTTGTTGCGTAAGGTCATCCAAAGGGGAATAAGGAGGTGTAAAATCAAGACTTTCAAGGCTTGTGACTTCTTACACTAAAATACCTTTCTCAATAATAGGAGAGGTAGTGGAAGAAGAAAAAGTATGTGTGTTATGATTGTCTACATTTCCATTCTCACCAATGGGTAATGTAAGATTAATGATTGTATCTTAAAGTCCCTATTATGGTGGTCAAAAGAAAACTCAAAAAAGGGGGTATGATGTTTATAAAATCCATGTTTAACCAAATCAAGAGCATATCTTTTGAAAGAAAACATGCCAAAATGAAAGAAAGTATAATGCAATGCAATTTTCAATTCTGAAGTGTTTGTTTACACAACGCAACAATCTAAAAATGAAATGTTGTGAATGCAAAAGTGAAGTCAAACAATGCATGAAGTGAGCTAATTGAAGTGAAATTTCACAAAATGCATGCTAAAGAAATGCAACTGATTGATATATACAAGTTAAGGCACCAAACAAAAGCCTAAAAACAATTTTCCAAGTTCTATAAAATGCAGTTTCAGGGGTCAGAAGGGATTAATTCTCCCAAGGTGGTGAATGAGTCCCAATATGGACTGTGTTCAGAATTTTTAGAAATTTGTGACTGATTTTTATGAATTATGAGTACTATGATGCAAAGCTAAGTGAAAATTGTAGAAATTTAGAACTTTTCAATGATTAAAGATACAAAAATGCAACCTATTATTCACTTTTACTCATGCAAAAATGAAACTCTAGAATGCAAGCTAACTGATGCAAAATGCAATGCAAGCAACTCTAGAATGATTAATGGACTCCAAAATCAGAAAAGAGGGGATTCAAATAGCAGGTTCACCAAAATGTAACATTGATTTTTGGGACCCACTTTCTTTCTAACACTTCTAGGATTTTTCACCTAAAAGGAGAAAGATGGATCCAAAAATACTTATGTTTACATTCAAAGATTAGTGTGATATGGATGGAAAAAGGGTGAAAAATTCCTAGATGCAATGTTTGAATGTAAGGAACTAATAAGATTGATTGATTAATGAAAAGAAACTAAGGTAAAACAACTTGTTTGAAAACACATTGTGTAATGAAAAATCACCTACAAATGAATGAAAAATTGCAATAGAGATGAATCAGACTGAAAATCTCTTTTAAAATGCTATTGATGATGTTTTTTCAGGCCTAGAGTGACTCATTTGCCATTCTTGGTGAATCAATCCCAGTCTGGTAAACTGAGCCAGAATCTATTTTTGTCTAAAGGCTGTCAGAAAGTGTAGAAAACATGAAACTGACCTAGAAATGGAACTCATTCACCACCCATGGTGAATGAGTCCACTTTTGAATTTCTAAAAATTCAAGAGTGGATTCTGGAGCTTCCAATCTGCACTTTGATGTTCTACAGGTGTTTGCTTCTGAAACTCCGATTCATGGGCCTGAAAATGAGATTTTGTTGATACTTTGAATTGTTGAATGAAGAGAAATTTAACAACTTTGCAACTTGATCTATAATGATTTCCAAGCTTCCAAGGGACCTAAATATAAAAAAACACAAAAAGAGAAGAAGAAATGTTGAATGTTAGGGCATAGGGGTTTTCCTTGGTCAAACCACGTTTAGGTAATTAAACCAAAATGATGAAAGAATAGAATGAAACATGCAATAATAGAATAGATTACCTTGCCACGATGATTGATCTTGAAATTCTACAACATAACATGTAGAATTTTCCCTTGGACATCTTAGGAAGCTAAATCAATGACTTGCAATGTGAAAGCCCTAACTTGCTTGACTTGATAGAGAAGATAGATGATGAGTTATGAGATTAAGAGATGAATAAGAGATAGGGGATGTAAAATGAGAAGAAAAACACTTATTTATACAAACTTGTGCCTTAGTTACCCATTCATACCTCATCACAGCCCGACATCAAGTGATTTTGAATAAAAACCCGAAAGGAAAATTTTAAAAAATTTGAATTTAGGGCCACGGGGGACTCATTCGCCACCCATGGAAAATGGGTCCCACCTAGGACCTGAAAATAGGTGTCAGGAATTAAGTTGTATTTAATGTTGTTTATTAGGATTACATTCAAAAATACACTTAATTAAGACATATGAGGGCATAAAGGGGTCAAATAAAGCATGAGAAAGGGATAAATAGTGAAGTTATGCCTAGAAAAGCATGAAATCTTGTTACAAGACTTTGCAACACTTCAAAATAGGACTTGATTAGTGATGAAAAGGTGATTTTTAGGTAAATTGTAACGAATAAGTCTAGAAGAATGTAGAAATATTTTACAACACTTTGCAACACCTTCACAAGACATCATTTTAAATTTTTTATTTTTTCAAGGGGGTCCAGACCTAGTGTGGAATAAATGCCTCACAACACTAGATTAAGGCCTCATTAAGTCCAATTTATCTTGAATTAATCCCATGTCAAGCAAAGGGAACTTTTTTCTAAAACACAGTATATATATATTCATATATATATATATATATATATATATATATATATATATATATATATTTCTTGGCCAATAAATATGTATACATTTGATATTCAAATGAATAAGATCAAGTTAACATTTCATATACCATATCATTTGTATATATATTTACTTATATATACCTACATGCATGTATACGTATGTATACATATGTCGACATATTTGTATGGACATTTTCATTTGTTATTTGTATATCGATACATGTATACATATGTATATATGTATACATTTGTAGTGTAAAAAAATGTCGCCATTTTTCACACCTAATGATGAGCCTAGATTATGGTCTAGTTTTGGGTAGAATTTATGATTTATTTGCTGAAGTTATCATGGACCTTGATGTTAAGTGTTGATATTTTTATGATATTTCCTCAAAACTATAGACATTGGGCTTAATCTTATTTTTGGAAATCTTTGATGACATTGGCATGTTATATGGACTATCTATATTAATTTTCCATGTGGTTAATGAATATTCTTTATGGTAGTTATAGATATGCAATTATTGTGTGTGCTAACATTGCCATATAGATGTAATTTGAAGATACTAAATTGAAAAATACACTGCCAGCTAGGTATGCACAATAACCTCTAGCAAGGGAATCATTCAAAGGTCAAAGGAGGTCGATGACAGGATATTCCACATGAAAATTGAATGTAACTGCCTTGTAGTGGAATTTAATGTTGTTGAGCAATATTGGAATTACTGTTGTGCTAAATCTATGGACACATCTAATTAGATTTCATGCGCGCGTAACCACCTCTCCATTTTCTCTGCTTTCCCTAAATTGGTGTCTTCCCAGTTCATGGAGTTGAATGCATTGCTTATTTTATAGTATAAATAAGGATTATATGCTCCTTCTCACAAGGTTGCACGATCTAATATTGTAGTTGCATTCTTAGCTTTCAGTGATAGAGTTACACTGCTCTATTGTACTCATGTTTTTTGATGAATAAAATGAAGTTCTAAGTTTGAGCATCTGAGTTTTCATTAGTAGTAGAGGATACTCATCCAAGGGGGACCACTTGGTGAGAAATCTCTCCTTTATCTTATTTTATCCTAGTTATTAATTTTTGTTCAATAATTAGTTAAGAATCTGGCACTAACTATTCATGCAGCCACTAGAATTCTATTCTATGATTGTTCCTGCAACCAAAGCAAATAGAGTAGTTTGTTGTTTGTTGTTCAAATCTTCATTTGTGTCATGAATTTCAAGATTAGTATGGTTTTTGGTTGATGTTCAACATTTATATTATGTACTTCTTAGCTATAGAATGAAAATGGCTACTTTGAGTTCCTAGTGCACATACTATGCTGACCCATTTCAAGTTCACATCCCTAGGTTGACAAGTTAAATGCACCTTCATGATGATTGAAATAGCTATTTAGGTTAGATTTCCAATCTATGAATCATGACTATAAAGGCCTAGTTGTTAAATCATTGTAGGAGGCCAACATTTTTTACATTGTTGCTAGGGATGGTGTCAAACTAGGGAGTTCTTTGGAGTCATTGGTAGTTTTTCTTTTTGTAGTGTTTCTAGAAGTTGTTCTTAGTATACCCTCATTTAGGAAGTAATGACCCCCCTTATTCTTTACCAATTCTTTGTGTGAGCTGGCTGATAGTGAGTTGATACCGCATGCATAGAGGAAGAAGGGATGCTTATGAGAGATTCCTTCCTAACAATCCTAATCCATTCCAGCTAGTTGACTATTAGGACCTACCAAGAGAAGAAGTAGAAGAAGATCCACACCCCTTTGTTGATGAATTTCCTAATCTGACTAGATCTAAGGTTTCCTCTGAAGACCAAAATCAGCTTGAGAATCCCTTTTCTTTGGAACCACATCAAGTAGGCATAGGTGATGCAAATAGAAACAGATCTAACCAACCAGCTTTTCCTTTCCCCATTTCCCATCAAAATGAAGTTGACAACATCAAAAATATCCTTGCTTTAGCACTCCACAAGTTTTATGGACTTGTCATAGAAGATCATAATACCTTCTTGTCTGATTTTGGAATACTTTGTAGGAGTTATGACTATACCACCAATGCCCATAGGCTTGAGCTATTTCCTACCACTTTGAAAGAAGCTACATTAAGATGGTTCATGAGCCTAGGCAGAGATACTATGGAAACTTGGGAGGACATGAAGACAAAATTCCTTGAGAAATACAAGGAGTTTTGCAGGGGTAGTGACATGAGAGGAGGTGACATTTTTAGGATGCAACAAAAGGAAGATGAGAACCTAGAGGATTATATTGCAAGGTTTATGTTTTTCTTACAAAAATATCTACACCATACACTCAATGAAGACTCACAAAAGTTTATTTTCTTGAGAGGAATCAATTCCAACTACACTAATGCCTTGGACCTGATGGGAGGAGGAGATATCTCCCAAGTTCCTTGGGAGGATATCAAGAAAATATGCTAGAATTACTCTAGGGAAGCTTCAAAGAAAGGGAGAGCTTACCAATATTCCATGGGTAAGTCATCTACCAGTGGAGTTTCAAGAATGGAAATTATTCATTTGCTAGCAGACTTCAAGCAAGACATTATAAACAATCTAGCTACTCATCTAGATACACTTCAGGCCAAGAAGAAGCAAGAGGAGGCAGAGGAAATGTTGACAAAATATTTCCCACATTGTAGAAAAAAGAAGGACTGCAGATGCAAGATGGTAGCTAATATTGAAGGCAAGAAGAATACACTCGCATTCAAGCGAAATCAAATTGAAGAAGATCAAGTCTACTATGTTTCACAAAGGAGACCTTGGGCTCCAAGACAAGGTATGCCACCAGATCCACTCTCTTATGTTGGGCCATATTTCAATTCCTATTCATTCGGTAACCAATCGTAGCCCCCATATCCATCCAGCTATGGAGGATATCTGCCACAACCTTGGGGTAACCATTTAAATGCTTGGTCTAATCATCAAAAATATCCACCCCAGTGGCAGAAAGCTTAGGGGAATTGACAACAATTTCAAGGGCATTGGCAACAAACAAATCAATGGTGGGGAGGATACCAATGGCCTACCCAGACAACCAGTTACATGCAACCACCTTCTCAACCCCAAAAACCTGTTATAATGCATCCACTTGCTAATTCAAGCTCAAATGCACCTAAACCTACTTTGCTACCAAGTCATCCCACACCCAATCCAAATAAAAAACCACAACAATAGTCTGTATACTTTGCAGATTCAAATCAATTACCTGCATATGCTATGAGTGTAAGTGACATCCACTTGCATTCAAGAACTACTTTACCAACCCCTTCCAAGCCCATTAGCACTAAGTTTCTTATGGAAGAGGAAGAGGAACCTCTTAATGACCCCATTAAGCCAAGTGCACCTAAAAATCCTGAACCAGTCCAAGTCAAGCAGATTGAACAAGAACCACCATTTCCTCAGAGATTGGAAGTTTCCAAGAGGAAGGAAGAAAAGGATACAACCTTTGATATCTTGGATCAGTTGAAGCATATTAGTGTCTAGATACCTATATTTTAGGCCATAAAGGATGCCCTAATCTATGGAAAGGCAATCAAAGAAGCATGCCTCAAGAAGCCAGGAAAGAAGACGAAAGGCCCCACTACAGTTCATATGGTGGGACAACTAGCCAACATCATGCTTGGAAAAGTGACTATCCCTAAGTACAATGACCTAGGTAGTCCTCTGGTAGCAGTTGTTATAAATGGGATTCAAATAAAGAATTATCTTATTGATTTAGGGGAAACAATAAATGTAATGACCAAGGACATCCTGCAACAACTAAATATTGCAAGCATGAGATCTACTCCTACTATCCTGCAGCTTGTTGATAGTTAAAAGTTACTATTAAGCCTGATGGTATAGTGGAGGATCTTGTGGTGATTCTTGACTCCTAGGAGTACCTAGCAGACTTCATGATTCTTTCTCCTAAATCCACACTAGGCAGGTATCCCATTATACTTGGGAGGCCATGGTTAGCAACTACAGATGCATATATTGGATTTTGGTCAGGTGACATGACCATTTTTTATAGGAAGAGTACCAAAAAAAAAAATCCGTATCCTCCTACTTAGCCATCCCATGATGAGGATAATCTTGTGTGGCCACATGTTGGTGAAGAGATCGAGGAAGTTAATTTTGTGGCACAAATTATGATGTTAGGTAGAAGCTCCTTCATACAGCTTCAAGATGAAGATGAAGTATTGGTTAACATCATTCAAAACCATTGTGAAGTGGAGGAAGCATCATCTTCTCATTCTACTAGCCTAGTCAAGACACTTTTTCCTGCTCTTTTTGCAACCACTGTTCCTATCGATGTTCTTCCTATAGCCACTCTTCCTACAACCACTCTTCATGTACATGAACTTCCTACAGTAATAAGAAAGTCCCATATATTGCTGCCATATGAACTCAAGGTACCATGTGTTAATGAAGAAACTATGATAGAGTCAACTACACAAGTACAGGTGTCAGAAGGAAAGTATCTGAATGTTAATAGCAAACTGAGTGAAGAACAACAATTGTTATTGGAAAACTTATTGAGGACCCATCAACATGCATTTGCATGGGACTATCATGAGATGAATGGATTGGGTCCTAAGCTATGCACTCATAGAATTTACATAAGAGATGATTGCACCCCAGTGAGGCAGCCATAAAGAAGAATTAACCTTGCATTGAGAGAATTTGTCAAAGGAGAACTATAGAAATTGCTAGATGCGGGATTTATATACCCAATTTCAGATAGCCAGTGGGTGTCTCCATTGGTGATTATGCCTTAAAAAGTAGGAAATGGTGAGTTTGTGTTGATTATAGGGAACTTAATGATGCTACCAAAAAAGACCATTTTCCCTTACCTTCCATAGATCAAGTTTTGGACTCACTTGCATGAAAACAATGTTTTCCTTTTCTAGATGGATTCAACGGCTACAACCAGATCCAAATTGCACCAGAAGACCAGGAGAAAACCACCTTTACCTATCCATGGGGGACCTATTCCTACTCAATACTCCCATTTGGCTTATGCAATGCACCTACAACTTTTCAAAGGGAAGTCATTAGCATATTTTTAGACATTTCTCATGATTGCATGGAAATTTATATGGATGATTTCACCACCTATGGTGCTGATTTCAATGAAGCATTGGAGAATCTCAAGAAATTCCTACAGATATGTGAAGATCAAACTCTCTCTTTAAACAGTGAAAAGTGCTTCATTATGATGTAGGAAGGTGTAGTTCTTGGACACTACATCTCTCACAAAGGAATTCATGTAGATCCTGCAAAGATTGAGGTGATCAAAAATCTTCCCACACTTGTAAAACAAAAGGATGTCAGGAGTTTATTGGGCCATGCAAGCTATTATAGGTGGTTCATCAAGGATTTTAGCAAAATAGCAACACCATTGTATACTCTTCTCACTAAAGGCGTTGAGTTGTAGTGGACTAAAGATTGTAACAAGGAATTTTCTAATTTGAAGGAAGCCTTGACTCATGCTCCTACAATAAAAGCACCTAATTGGGAGGTTCCTTTCCACATCCATATAGATGCATCAGATTATGCCATAGGATCAATCTTAGGATAGAAAGGAGCTATTGAAAATGCCATTTTTTTTGTTAGCAAAAATTTGCAAGGAGCTGAAATCAACTATACAGTGAAAAAGAAAGAAATGTTGGTAGTGATCTATGCCCTAAACAAATTCGGGCACTACATAACAAACTATTAAATCTTTGTGCACACTGATCATGCAGCCATTAGATATCTCATGAATAAACCTTTGATCATAGGTAGACTAGCAAGATGGTTATTGTTGATGCAGGAGTTTGACATAACCATTGTGGATAAACTAGGGAAGCTCAATGTTGTTGTAGATTTTCTTTCAAGGCTGACTACATCAGAAGATAATCAAGCCAAAGATAACTCTTTTCCTGATGAGCATCTATTCTCCATTAATGTACAAACACACTTGTATGTTGACATACCTAACTATTTGGTCACAGGTAGACTTCCACCTCACTTCTCTCCAAAAGAGAGAAGGGAACTCTTTGAAAAATATTTTCCTTTCTCATGGATTATTGGGTGTTTGTTTTATACTGGACTAGACCATTTCATGAGGAGATGTGTGGGAGAAGATGAGACATACAACACTTTTCATGCATGCCACAAAAAACCATGTGGAGGACATTTTGCAGCCAAGAGGACAACAATGAAGATTTTGAACACAGGATATTACTTGTTGATGGGTGTTTTAGCACTTTCTCAACACAGGCAGTGCATAGGTGTACTACCTCTCTTGAAAGGTAGAAATTCACAATCAAGTTACCAATTGATACCCCAAGGTATCTCGGGTGTTAGGTCATGACATACATGGAATCTATCAGTTGATGTTTGATGTGATTTTGCTGGTAATCATAGGGCAGACTTATGTAGTTGGATGTGAGATGAATCTTGGAATGGAGTTCCTAAGATGGGAAGTTAGAGTTCCATTTGCTGCAAGTTTGAACAACAATCATAAACTCAAGTTTTATCTTGAGATTTAGCTTTACAATGTGCAATGAACCTTAGCACATGCCACTTATTAAAAGAAAAGGAAAAAAGCAATGAATAGAAGAGGTTCCTGGATCTGAAACTAACTATGAAGAGTGATCATAGAGGGTTCTACTATGGATAGCTTCCTTCAAACCGAATTTCACTTAACTAGAAAACTCATAGTATCATGAAACTTGTGCTAGCTTCAAAGGACTGCAAATTTTCTACCATTTATTCACCATAAACATGCATGAAAAAAAGATAAAATTTTGGAGTAGCTTTTAGTTTATGCCCAGAATAACTTTACACAACTATCTACCAGCAGTAAACAACAAAAAGTATGGACAAGAAAGGCATCAACATAGTAGAAATCTACACAACCATTGAACAACATTTACTAAATCTATCAAAGCGATATAGGATCATGAAGAACAACAAAAGTAAATCTAACTAAATCAGCTAACTATGGGAGATGAATCATGAAACATGCAAAGAAACTCAGAAATCCACCAAAGTTAATGTATTTCTATTAAAAACTTTGCAGCATGTCATTACAGCAACTCAAATCTCTCCTAAAAATGAGAGGAGAGCCCCTATTTATAGTGCTCAAAAAGAAAAATGAATGGCCAAGATTCATGAAAAACTAGGGTTTCACCTACCCCCAAATATATTACAATTTAAAACACATCTCTTGTATTTTTTCCTATTTCATCCTTTAGTGGCAGCACTGTAGTGTTTTTTCTTCTAGCTGATTTCCCATTGCTACAACTACCTTGTGAGGAACTTGTCATCAATTATTGGGTTTCCTTCATGTTTCTTCAAGGCAACATATTCTATAAAATTGTTGGTTAGTGCCTGGAGTTTCTCAATTTCCATTATGTTGGATTGGAGCACCTGGTAGTTCCATTGTTTAGATCGGCCCGTAAGTGTATCCCAATCTTCATCACACTTGGTCGTATTATCTCTAACTTGGTCAGATTGGGTGAAGGCCCAAGTAGCAGAATTCATGAAATCCGTGGTGAGCTCTCCCGATATTCCATCTTCCATATTCTTACAAAAATAAGGCTTCACCTTTTCAAGATTGATCTCAATAGTTGGCAGATCATAGCCCATCATCACTTTCAAATACTCAATACAATTGGCTATGATGTCCTTGGCCCAATCAATATCTAGCTCCACCTTGTAGAGGGCTTGCTCAAACACATCTTCCCTATGGTCGGAGTTCATCTTCCACGTTTCAACCAACCAATGATCATCCTCTACAAATGTAAGGTCTTCTTTCCATATCTTGTGAGATAGCTTGAGGATGGATTCAATTTTGGGGTAGGTGGATTCATATATCCCGAGAAGTCAATGCAAAACTTCCTCATATCTTCAAGGGTATTCTAGACCTCAAAGAATTTATTTTTTGTTCTAACAGCATGATTGATGCCCATGTTTCCAACATGAAAGACTTGTTGGAACCAATCTTCTATAGTCTCAGTCTAATTTTTCCTTCTCTTGAGCTTGTCGATTTTCTCCTTGGACAAAAACTATTGTGGATCTGAGGATGTCGTGGGAAGCTCTTCCACTGACGACCATTGTTGAATGTAGGTTGTCAAATCAGCCAATTGCACCTTGAGCTCATCTTTGGAGAGCTTTTCATTTTGCATCAAATGCACCATTGTGGTAATGAACTCCTGAAGGTGATCTATATTTTGTTCTCTTGATGTTCCCAAGTCGATGGTGGAAACATTGTAGCCAATCCCTTCTTCATTCACCACTGGTGTAGCTATTTGAATGGTCCTAGATCCAGAAGCATCTATTGTTAGCTTGGATCTAGCTTTCAGCTTCTTCTCTTTTTTGGTGTTGATATGAGGTCGGGCCAAGATGGCCTCTAATATTGCTCTTGGATCCCTTGGAGTAGGAGCTTTCTTCTCCAGCTACTTTTTAGGCCACTCGAGCATCTGATACTTTTCCTTGGGTGATTCACGATTACCCTCGTCTTCATTATTCCTGATTTCAATCTCTTTATCCTCGGGAGCTTCTTTCTCCGCTCTTGTTTCTTCTTCTTCGTTAGAGTCCCAGATGAACACAATGAATTTGATGGGGGACTTAGTGGGCTGGAATTCCTTGGGGTTGTCTTCCACTTCAGTATCCTTTCTTTCTCTTTCATGCTCAAGTTCTTCAGGCTATTCCATTTCTAGACTCTTATGGGCTTCAGTCTCTTCCTCGGGCTCGTTTTCTTCTTTAATCTCCTCCTCCTCATGTTGAGGTGGCACACCTTCCTTTTTATTTTCTTGTTCTTCCTACCCTTATGATAGAGGCACCTCTTCACCATGCTTGGGGCTTTCTTCTTGTTCCTCAGTTGGAAGTTTAGTGTCTTCTCCCATTTTATCACTAGATTCCTTTTCTTCTTAAGGAGGCAACCTTTCCACTTCCTCTTTGAAATCCTTTAATTTCCGAGCAAGCTCTTCTTCGAGATTTGCATCAAAGGTTTGTACAATGTATCTAGTTTCGACATATTCTTCTTTGTCACTCTTAGAGGATTATGTTTTCTCTCCTTTGCGGACTACCTTATCAATTTGTAAATGTTGGTGCTTTGGGAATTCATGGTAGTCATTCACTTCCTCCTCCAATGCCTTGGAGGCTTCCCTCTCTTGCCTCTCCAACTCCTCAAATATTGCCATTGTGGCCTTCATTGCTAGTGGTTCAGTTGGAGGATTAGAGGCAAGAACGTTGGCAAGAACCTACACTAGGGTAGCCTAGATGGTTGGATTCATCAATACTTCAAAAATATCAGATGAGACATTCTACATATGCCAAAAAAGTTCCTTTGGAAGTGAGAGTGTTGGTATTGGAATTGTTGTTTTTGCTAGTGAAAGAGATGTGGTCGGAGACATGGAAGCAGAAGAAAGTGGATAGGTGGTGGTGGAAGAAGAATCAATAATTACAACTGGTCCAATAGGCGAAGAAGAGGCAAGGTGGGCCGAGATGTCCATCATAGGTGGGGAAGTAGCCACCATGGCCTGAGAAGCAAGTGGAGGGACAACAGTGGTGGAGGCGGCTGGTGTCAATTTTGGTTGTTCAGCCTCCATTTCCCCTCCTTCACAGAGCAGATCTTCTTGAATAATGGGCATCTTAGTGACACTGCCTGATTTCTTATGTTTCTTGGAAGGTTCACCCTCTGAGGCCTTTCTTGCGTATACCTTTGGATTGGGCTATTGCTCATCAATTTCTTTTCTTTTCCTTGACTGAGTGAATGGAGGGGATTTAGAAGTTTCTCTTGTTGAGGTAGCAGCTACCTCGCTATCTATTCCACTTGGCTCATTTTCGAGCCCCTCATAGGTCAGAGTGACCCCTAGCTTCTTCAGTCAGGCAACTTTCCCATCAATCCATTATTTTGTGTGAGCCTCAACAACCTTGGTTAGAATGTCAAGTTTTTTGACCTCTTGCTCGTCACAATCAATTAGTGGTAGTGGGAGATTGGCAACTGTGTTATATCGGGATTCCATTACCATGCTCTCATCTTCCTCCACCTGGTCAGGCACTGGGAATACGTTTACCCTCTTTACAAAGTATGCGGTCATCTGCATATAGTGCCTCAACCACACCTCATTGTCATCTCTACAATTGGCCGAGAAATCCTCAACACTATGCAGATGGGCATATTCATGTCCAACTGCTTTCCTCATATGGCCATAGGGATCCATCGGTGATCGAGCAGTGTGGAGCCTCAAATGATACTCTTCCAACTCCTTCTCTGAATTGTGGGCACATTGCGAGGTATGGAGCTCATACATCCTTTGGCCAAAAGAGAGGGGATAAGGAATCCCTACCAAATGTTTGTTGCTCAAGAGGGTGTGTACATGCTGTAGCTACTGAGAGAGTTAAAATAGTATTATTTGGTCATTAGGATACTGGGGTAGCTTATTTGGTCTTTCTAAGAAGCCTTCTACATGAATGTATGTAAACTTCAAATATTGTATGAATGGAAAGGCATACTATTTCAGGAAAGTGTTGGCACTTTGGGAGATTCACCTCTTGAAGTCACCCCTGAACATTCTGATGATATGACCTATGAAAGCATCATTAACCCTACAATAATCTTTCTTGAAGTTCCTGAATTGCAACTAAGGGTACTTGTCATAAAATTTTAGCTCCCTACCAAGTTCTTCATCTAGAGCTCTAAACAAGCCACTATATTACGCCATTCGGCCAATGAATAGACCAAGTAGGACGTCATGTAAAATTTGGAGGTCTTTTTGACAACCATGAATTGATCATGAAAGCAATCACTAATTATCCCACCCAAGAAAAAATTGGTATCTTCTCCATGGAGAATATCTTCAATGAAGTAGACCATCCATTCTTGAAAGTAAGTAGTAGTAGGAAGGCCCATTACTCTACTTAGCAATGTTACCAAATCATTGTAATCTTCATAAAAATCACTGCAGAAGAGATCCTATGGAACTTTTGCAGCACTAACCCTCTTCTCTTTTAGCCAATACCGATTTATGAGTTTCTTTCATTTAAGGGGATCTTTGTCCCACATTTCTTTGCAATCTTTTATAGTTGGCAGTTCTATCTCCCCGAAGGTAGGGATATGAAAAGTCTTTGTTATTGCTTTGGCAGACATATCAGCTAGCACATTTCCATCCTTATCCACTATTGTTCTAGTCTTTGGCTGGTATGCCTCCCTGCAAGCCATTACTAGTTCGGGGGTGACAAGAGCAGGAGGGAAGCTTGCAGCCTTGGTGATTCCACTGCCTCTGATTAATCTTGCATTCTTTGTTTTAGGGTTCATCTTGACCCTTCGTGTGAATTCATCGATATCAATGTGCCCGATATTTTTGTTAGAGATCTCCTTCCAATCTGTAGTGATTCTAGATCTTAGGGGTTCCCTGGAATTGATACTTCATCTAGTCTTTGTCTTCCTTTCCACAAGTGCTTTGCCTATCTTCTTTCCTTTTCCCTTTTATGCGGTTGCCCCCAAGGGTCCTGCACCTAATTCCATATATTCTGTAGACAAAGGGGAGGTGAGTAAAATCAAGCATGAAAGCATAGAGGCATTAGCCAAATCCCTGCAAATAGAGTTAGATTGAATAATCTGGCATTCAAGAAATCTAACATTTATCTCAGATTGTTGTTAGTAGTTCACTGGAGGGAGTTTGGATAGCTTGGGCCCCAGGGGTCAGACATCCCTGGCCGGATGGCTGTTTTAGAAGGGAAAACAGGGCAAGACGACACACAAGGTTTCATCCACCCTATGATTTGGTCAAATTATGAAGTTCAATGAGGAGAGTGCCTTGTTTTGGCATGTGGGTTAAAGTTCATTTAGTGATTGGTGGGAATTTGGGTCATCATTTGGGCGATCGGAATCAAGATGGAGCTTTACCGCTTGAGGTTAGCCATTTCAAATGGCTTTGGTGAGATGGCATTCCAAGGAAGGAGTTTTGTAGGCGCGGGCCAGGTGAGTTCAGGAGGTGGTCAGCATAACTCATGGGTGTTTGGGAACTTTGGGTCAGAGCAGGCAGAAAGCTATTGGGTGATTACTGTTTGGAAATGGCGGGTAGAGAGTGGAAGTTCGCCGAAGGTAATCTGAGGACATGGGTCCGGAAAAGAGCTTGACCCTTATGTTTTCTCAGTCCACTTAGTGGATTTCATCAAAAATCAGTGGCTCGAACCCCAGAGACTGAGAGGATGAGGGAAGTTCACTCTTTCACAATAACCAAGACAGGACAAAGTCTTAAAGGCGAAAGTCTGATGAGACTTACCCACCGAAGGTAAGGCACTTGACTTTCATAGTTTCAACTTTGATGGCATCACGATGAATGGATGAGTGGGTTTTGAAGGCCAAACGAGCAGGGCCAGAGTGACGTGTGGAAAGGTGAACAATGGGTGGCGTCCCTAGGATAGAATCCCACAGGGACAAATCCATATTTTTTGAGTCCTTAAGTGGCAAGGGGTAAGGAGCATCCCATGGTGGTGGGCTTGAATGAGAATTTTTTCATGCATTTAAAATTTATTTTTTTTAATGCAGATACCGACACTGTGGGTCGTCGAGTTTGGAGGTTATAAATTCCCTAGCTAAAGAACGACGGTGAGGGATGGAGGCTCTATAAGTGTTATAAGGATGATTTATGATGGTTCTTTAGAATTTTGTTACATGGATTTTAAGCACCCCAATTTGCTTTATCTGATGCATGTGTTTTTTATACTTTTATCCATTTCTTCTGCGTGATCAAAGAAAAGCACAAGATGAGGGCAGATGGCCAACTTACCTCTAGAACCCGATGAATGAAGTAGCTAAATTAGCCAATAGATGCAAGGGACCTGTGATGGGAGGCTTCAGACTCAAGGGCGACACATGGAGATAATTTTTTGATTGCTTTGATTTGCTTTGGCTAGACTAACATATGAAAATGATAGGTCAAATTTGGCTATTTATAGAAATTAAGGCATTAAATACCCACAATTAATGCATGTACAGTTTCCAAAATGTTGGTGGATTGAAATTTGAAAACAATCGCAGGAGTACCAGGGTTCGAAGGTCGGAACGCCATTGGCCGATTGTCACTTGAAAGTTTCGTGAGGGTCAGATGACGTCGAATGGGTCAAAATCTAAGTGGCAGAAAACCATGAGGGGAAGGTCATTTGAAGTTTGGTGAAAACCCAGGGTGAAGATAATTTTGGAATCTGATGGAGGGAAAGTTGCCTAAGAAAGGCTCTTTGAGAGGGTAGTGAAGCATCAGAAACTCGGTAGAAGAAACCCGACACGGTAGACCCGGTGGGTCCCAAACATGGTTATTTGGACCTTATCATTGGAATCTTGGGAAGAACAACAATCTAAGGGGTGGTTCCCAGAATGTGGAAGGATGGAGTCCATTGGCCATTTGAGATGGTAAATGCAATAGAGAAATCTGATAGGGGAAACTCGTGAGGGCTAACTCGGAGGACCCCAGGGACTCTAGCAGAGGAAAACTACCAAGGGATCTCTGCAAAGGCATTTGAATTAGAAAATTTGAGGGGGTGAAACATGGTTGACTTGAGATGACACTTTAGAGGTTCATTGACCAATTTAAACACCAAAACGAGGCATGCAAAACAAGGCGGCGATAAAAAAATGGCTCGGCAAGGTGAAGGAAAGAGAGGGTCCCCATTTTGAACGGGGCATGTGTACTGAGGGAACAACAAATTGCAACTCTGTTGGAGAATAATCTTGTGTGTTATGAGGATAAGTATTCATTCAGAACCCAAAATCTCTGGTTTTGTAGATCAGGGGTCAACTTCCAAAAGTGAACTAGGAGAATAGGGTCCTTAGTTGAATCAACCTACGAAACATCTCAGAAGTGTGTGTTTCTAGTGAATTCATTCCTTCCCTTAGAAACTGTGATAGACAGTGGTTAATTAGACTGAACAAGCTACATGAATCGTCCAACATAAAAAGTAACCTAGACATTGCCTCATTTCCAATCAGGCGTCCATAGCCCTGGTGGAGTTTTCGCTATGACCCCATGAATATTGCTCTACTACTAGTCGAGTGTCCATATCCCCAATAGAGTTATCCGTACACCCATACAATTGTTTGATTTTGAAATTTCCTTTCCTGTTCTTTTCTTTATATATTTCTTTTCACACTTATCTTTTGCTCAACTGCGCAAGCACTAAAGCTTACGATTGGTTTGGGAACCACAGTGGTCATTGGAGTAGACTTAAGATTTTTTTGCTCACCAATTCATCATAATAGCTGTTGTACAACCCTTCAGAAGTAATTAATATGTGTTTTGTGTAGAATCTGAGATGAACGTAAAAAGATTCAACAAAGGGTCGAGTTCTAAAGTGGAGTGCAAATATGGAAGTCATTCTGAAGAAGCTATCAGGGACCAATAATTGAGAATGAATATTTAGCCAGAGAATACTAAGGGTGGACAACAAAGTGAACCTTTTTTTGAATGAGCACAACCACCGTAGCAGCAATGAAGAACACCCTCATCAAAATAGCACAGCTGGGAGATGAGAAAAATGAGGCGATGCAAAACAGCGAAACGAAAGCAAACCAAAAGCAAACTACTCTAACCTATATACAAATATTTACAAGGATATCTCTACAAGAGCTTAGACTTAGAAGTAATGCTTTAAATGTTTCCCATTGACAAGCAATGGGACATCCTCAGCAGTTAGGGTCTTCAAACAGAAAGCATTGTCTCCCAATATTTTAGCTATTTGAAAGGGGTCAAGCAAAAGCTTGTCAAAAAAATTTCCCCCTTTCTTTTCATGGGACTTTTCCCAAAACGGGACTAAATCTACAATTCTAAAGGCCTTGATTTTGGCTTGACAATTGAACCATCTCTTAACTATGCTTTGGTGCTTGGAAAATTTTTCTATTGCACAATCACACACTTCTTCTAAGTGCAAAAACTCAGCTAGGCAGGCTTCTTTATGATCTCCTCCTTCGTAAAAGTCATTGATAAATTGGAGGGCGGGAATCTTCAAGTGGATTAGAAATATTGCCTCTAGGACATAAACAAGATGGAATGGGGAATCACCAAGGGAAACCTTGGGGGAGGTTTCATCTACCCAAAGGGTGAAACAGAGCTAGGTATGCCAGTCCTTGGGATTCCTATCGAGTAGTTTATTAATCACAGTGATAAGATTCTTATTTGTGGATTCTGCCAAGCCATTACCCTGGTGGTAATAGTTGGATGGGAATTTGAGGGCTATCCCATAATCAAAAGCCCAACTGGAAAAATTGAGCAAAGAAAATGTAGGGCCATTGTCACATACTAATGCATCAGGACAGCCAAAGCGATTTAAAATAAAACTCTCAAAAAATTTTGCAACTATCTCTATTGTGCATTACCTACATGCAATTGCTTCTGTCCATCTAGTGAAATCATTGAAAGCAATTAGAATGTACCTATGTCATGTAGACGATGGTGGGCTTACCGGACCAATGAAGTCGAGACCCCATTGCGCAAACGACCTCACCTCTACAACTGGTTATTATGGGATAACATTTGTTTCCCTAGTGGCAGTTGTCTAACATATATGGCACGTGCGAACATGATTATGAGTGTCCTTGAAGACTTTTGGCCAATAGTATCCTACTCTTAATATTTGATGTGTAGTAGAAGGACCAGATCCATGACCAGTGTCGAACTTGTCATGAAACTCCTTCAAGACTTGATCTGCTTCTTCCTTGCTAAGGCATCTCAGATAGATACCTTCATGATTCTTCTTATATAAAATAGATCCTTGTAGCATGTAGTTTCCGCTCTTCAGCCTGAGAGCATTCTTTTAACTCCTTGCAAATGGGGTGGGCACTTGTGATTCAATAGATAATAAACTGTCATCTTACCACTCCCTTGGGGAAACATCCTCAAGCTGGTATTACTGTACTTTTAGTTCAAGCCCTGCTTCAGTTGTTGCCTCAACTATCATTTGGGTGAGCACCTGTCCCCTAACTTACTTCATGGGTTGGATTTCCATGTCATATTCTTGCAGCAATGTAACCCACTTTTCCCTTCATTCTCCCAACTCAGTTTGTATGAGCAGTGTCTTCACTGCTAGGTCAAGAACAATGGAAAACACCTTATTGTGTAAGATATAATTCTTGAACTTCTTTACTCCTTTGACAAGGGAATATGCCTTCTTTTCCACATTATGGTACCTTAATTTAGCATCTTTCAAGGGAGCACTCATAAAGGTGATTGAGTGCTCATTTCCTTCATTTTCCTTCTAGGTTAGGATACTGGCACAAGAGTGATGTAAAGCAAATGAATAAATATAGAATGGATTCACATAGTCTAGACTAACTAGCACCGGTGCCTCAGCAATTGCATACTTAATTTATTCAAAGGCCTGCTTTTCTTCAAGAGTCCACTCGATCTCAGCATCTTGCTTTAGCATGGCGTTGATTGGCTTGACGATCTCAGTAAATCCTATGATAAACTTCCTCACAAAGTTGATCTTTTTGAAGAAAGACTTGAGTTCATTCTTACTGCCTGGCAGCGGAATCCTCAGCAAAGATTGGATGTGTTCAGGTTCTATGGAAATTCCCCACTCTGAAATGATGTGCCCAAGCAATCTCCCTTCAGTGACTTCAAAGATACATTTCTTTGGATTAAGAGAAACCCCAAATTCTCGGCACCTTTGAAATAATTTGCATAAATCAAAGACATGATCACTCCACTTCTTTGAAAACATCATCAAATCATCCATGTAGATGATTATGCACTTTCCAATCAGGTCTTTGAATGCAATGTCCATAGCATGTTTAAAGGTAGCACCAGTGTTGATGAGCCCAAATGGCATTCTTCTGTAAGCAAAGGCTCCCCACTTAGTGGTGAATGTTGTCTTATAGTGTCCTCATACTACACCATCACTTAATTATACCTAGAGTATCCATTGAGGAAAGACATCATTTGTGAGCCATTAACAATTTTTAGTACTTCATCTAGCAAAGGCACTGGATAATTGTCCTTTTCTGAGGCTTTGTTCAGATTGCGGAAGTCCACACACAACCTAATTTCTCCATTCTTCTTTCTTATCAGGACCAAGTTAGCCACCCATGTGGAGTGCATGACTGGAAAGATAATCCTTTCTAAAATTAACTTCTATACCTCTTTGTAGATGATTGGTTCTAGCAAGGTGTTGATGGGACGTTGTCATTGGCGGAATGACTGCACATATATCTTAAGGGGAATAGTGTGTGTGATGATGGAGGTATTGTATCTCTTTAAGTTTTCATAGCTCCAAGCCACCACATTGTGATACTTCCACAAAGCATCAATGATCCTTTTCTTTTCTTTTGTAGTACACACCTTTCCAATAAAAACATTTTGATTTCCTCAGTTGTTCTGAGGTTGTGGACATTGCATTGATTGCTAATGGACTCCTTTTTTTCTTGCTGGAATTGGTCTTTGATCTTATCTAAATCAAATATATGCTCTATCTGAACCATACCTCTGGGAATCATGTTGGTCTTGAGGTTAATAAATCCTTCTATATCTAATTCAAGCTCTTCTAGATCAGCTTCATCTATTATTTGCATGGAAAACAAATTAGTGTTTGTGATGAATTCAAGGATATGCTTGTCGTCATTAAACAATTGAAAGTGAGTGACATTATCTAGGATAGATGGGGTGGATGTCAACTCAACTGTAAACTTCTTGATGCTAGATAGAGACAAGGGTTGCAAAGTGCTAGCTGGTTGAGCCAAAGCGTCAGTTGTGTGGTTCTGAGCACGAGGGATCAGTTGTATATTAAATGTGTCTAGACCTTCTAAAAGATCCCAAACCCTATGCCTATAGTTTTCCAGCCTTCTATCATGGCACAAGTATAATTTTCTGACGTGTTTGACTACCAATTTAGAATCACTGAAAACTTACAGCATTTTAACATTTTTCCTTAAGGCCATCAAAAGACCATGGACTAAAGCTTCATATTCCACTACATTATTAGTACAATAGAATTGAAGTTTGTGGGCAGTGAAATAGGTCTTACCCATGGGATTGATGAGTTTGAATCCAGCGTTGGCTCCCTGCTTTAACTTGGATCCGTCAAAGCGTAATTTCCAGAATTTGGAGGGCTCTTTGACGCTTGGGCCAATGAGGCAATCATTACCTTTAGGCCATGAGTTGACATCTACAATCTCAGAAGTAGGTGTTGGTTTGGTATGTTTAAGGGTAGTCTGCCTTGCTGTCATTTCCTTATGAGGAGTAGCTAATCCTTTGACTTGTTCCATTGTTGTTTGGCACAAACAACACTCGAACTCAGAATGGGAAGCATCATGTACCCTGCACCAATTAGGAAGTAGGAGCTCTTGGAAATCCATTCTCATACCCAAGCTAAGCTGGTTCTATATGCAATTCTCCATAAAGTTTTGAAATCCATCCAACAATCCTAAAGTGTCATCTTCAGGGGGTTCCTCATCATCGACTTCTACTAGCATTTTTGTGCTCTGAGGTGTATGGGGTAAATCAACCAAAGGGTTGCACTACACTAGGAAGACCTCGGCAACCATCCCTTCTTCTTGAATCTCTACTTCCTTTTCATAAGCAAAGGGACAATAATTTCCCAACTCTATTTCAGAAAGAAACACCTCATTCAAGTTGTATTCTATAATCATGAATTTCATGCATGGCTCTCAATTGATGCAAATTTGATTCAGCAGTCCCTTCCATGGTAGAAACAAGTGAGAAAAAATATGTTGCAGCATATCCATTCAGTGCATGGGTGAAGTCCCGTCCCAAGATGATTCCATATGAGTCGAGAATATTTGCAACCTAGATGTCAATAACCTGTTGCACCCTTGGGTTTGCAGCAATCTACATGGGGATCTGATTCATTTCCCCCACAATGTTAATCTTCGTCTTGTCTAGCTTAGTCACCTTTTTCCTTGAAGGTGTGGGGATAATCCCAAGAGCTTTTCATACTACCAGAGTCATGACGTTGGTAGATGCTCCAAAGTAATTAGACAATTGTGTAAATTCTTCCTGAATATCTGGATGGTGGTAAGGAAGGGTGGTGTTTCCAACATTCCTTGGAAGAGGCCCATGGGTGTATCTATTTGAGCCACTTGAGCTTTTTTCTTATCGCTAGTTCTATCCTTAGTCTACCTAGAGGGCTGATCCTTGGAGCTCTGCCTATTGTTCTAAGCTGGTTCCTTTGCAAGTTACTTACTCGCCAACTAGTGTTAAGGCAGATTTTCCTTCTTGTCATGAATTTGTTGAATAACGGGTTCATTTGGAGGGTCTTCAAAAGAGACTCTTTTGGTTGGTATTTCTTGTGCTACCTTAGAAGGATTCCCATTAATTACCCTAAAGAAGGAATGTTTGACTGCAGGAACCTTAATTAATTCAAAGGTAGATAGGTTGATCTTAACTTTTTTTAACTCCTCTACTACATATTCACCCATTTGTTCAATTTTAGTCTCAAAAACCTTACCTATGGCGGAGCTAGCGGGCTGAGGTTGTGTCCAGCTTGATTGGTTTTGGGACTAACCTTGAGGTTGATTTTGTGACTGATTGTGAGGTTGATCTAGCTACCTATCCTTGTTGAAGTATTGAGTGGGCACATGGGGAAGCCCACGATTATTACTAGCATTGGGGTCAGGTGGGGTACTAAAATTATTCAGTGGAGTTGAAGTTGTGAAAGGTCCACCCGCCTATCTATTCCTAAGGTAGTAGGGAGTTGTTCTCTGGTGGAACATGTGAACCTCATCTACATATGGTTCTTCCTCATCTATCAGACCATTGTATATAGAATCAGAAATCTAAGAAGGGTTTCTCTGTTGCTTACCTTTTACACTTCTTCATTCTTGGTGGGGGCAACCTCAATCTTTGGTTCATTGTAGTCACTTCAAGGAAATGGGGCTTGGTTGACTACGAGAAAAGAGTAGTCGTAGGGTTCAGATGGCACAATGTCCCTGCAACTTGCACTATCAACAACATTTTGGACCTCGATTTGAAAGATTTATGCAGCCGTCTGAAATTCAAGATAGTCCAACTCTTAATGCCTTCTTATCTTATGAATCTGACACCATTCAAATAGTGCAACTTCAGTGAGGTACACTCCACTAGTCGTCTTTTCATTACTGGTAGGTGGATCAAGAGGAGTGGGAACACCCCATTGCTAGGTCTCATATTCCATGTTCGATTTTTCCTTTAGGTTGGCCTCCTTTCGAAATTCTGATTGGAATTCTGCCCTCTTTCATAATTTTGTCTTGAGGAGGTGCTTGCTTTGCATTTTTCCCTACTATCTTGATTGAGATTAGCTTGGAGGTTGCTTTGGGAGGCCTACAATTGATTATTCTAATTTCACAGGTGCATCATCTCCGTGGACATTTTCTTTATCATCTTAGTCAGTTCCTTAAGCCGATCTTTCTCAGTATTGCTTGGTTGCGGCACTTGATTTTGAAAGAAAACAAGCAAGGCCGCAAGCTAATTTTGATGTGTTGGAGGAAATTTTGGTCCTAGCAGGTATAATGGTTCTTAAGGCTACTGAGAGTACACTTGTTGTTATTGGGGAGTCTGATGGTAGGCCAGCTATTGTTGAGCACATATGGAGCTTGAAGCCTCATGTAGGCATGATGGAAATGAACATTGAAAGAGGTGATTGGTTCGTTGATTTCCCTACGGATAAACATAAATTGATGGTACATCTCTTAAGGGCTAATAAAAATTTTGTATTTCTACAGGAAGGCATTCATCATAAGGTAGCATGAAGTAATGGACCCCCTCAGTAGATTGATATACCAATAAAAGGATTCTTCTCCCAATGATTATGGAAAGAGCTGACACGCCACATCCTCATGATCGACCTGCATATCTTTAATTGATGTTTTAAATATCTTAATGTGTTCTTCTACCATCCTTTGTGGATTGCGAGGGTTGAACTTTGTGTAGAAGCTCTCTATATTCTTGGGAATATCATGGTAAGCATTGAAGTGCAATGGGGAAGGATTTTGCACCAACCAAGCCATGGGGGGAGATGGAGGTGGTATTTGTTGATGCACAATAGTAACTTGGGGCTGCACTAAGGCCGTGGCTACTGGGACTGCGCCTTGGACTTGAAAGGAAGGGGAAGAGGTCACTCCCCGACTACTGGAAGGATGAGGCCTGAAGGTAGTTTGGAGTGGCTAAGTGGAAGATGGATGGAAAGTGAAGGAAGGTGAAGGTGGAAGGGAAGTAAAAGAGATGAAGGAAGAGGAAGAGGCAACATCCCCTCCCTTGGTTCACTTAGCCCTTGTGGGGGGACGCAACTCTTGAAATTCCCAATTGTTTGGTGTTGACCTTAAAAGTTTTTGAAATCTTTTAGGGGAGAATGATCCAATTCCACCCAGCTTAACTCGGCCCTCCTTCTAGCACTAGTTCTGGTGATGGGTGTTTTAGCACTTTCTCAACATAGGAAGTGCATAGGCACACTACCTCTCTTTAAAGGTAGAAATTCACAAGCAAGTTACCAATTTCTACCCCAAGGTCTTTCAGGTATTAGGTCATGACGTGCATGGAATCTCTCAATTGATGTTTGATGTGATTTTACTAGTAATCACAGGGTAGACTTACGTAGCCGGATGTGAGATGAATTTTGGAATGGAGTTCCTACTATGGGAAGTTAGAGTGCAATTTGTTGCAAGTTTGAATAGTAATCATAAACTCTAGTTTTATCTTGAGATTTAGCTTTACAATGTGCAATGGACCTTAGCACAAGTAACTTATTAAAAGAAAAGGAAAAATGCAGGGAAGAGAAGAGGTTCCTGGATCTAAAACTAACTATGAACAGTGATCATGGATGGTTCTACTATGGATAGCTTCCTTCAAACAAAATTTCACTTAACTAAAAAACTCATAGTATCATGAAAATTGTGCTAGCTTTAAAGGATAGCAAATGTTCTACCATTCATTCACCATAAACATGCATGAAAAAAAGATAAAATTTTGGAGCAGCTTTCAGTTTATGCCCAGACTAACTTTACATATCTATCTACCAGTAGTAAACAACAAAAAGTATGGACAAGAAAGGCATCAACACAACAAAAATCTACACAACCATTGAACAACATTTACTAAATATATCAAAGCGATATAGGATCATGAAGAACAACAAGAGTAAATCTAACTAAATTAGCTAACTATAGGAGATGAATCATGAACCATGCAAAGAAACTCAAAAATCCACCAAAGTCGATGTATTTCTATTAAAATTTCAGTAGCATATCATTACAACTCAACTCTCTCCTAAAAATGAGAGGAGACCCCCTATTTATAATGCTCAAAAAGAAAAATGAATGGCCAAGATTGATTGTGTGGCCAAGATTCACCACAAACTAGGGTTTCACCTACCCCCAAATAAATTACAATTTAAAATACATCTCTTGTATTTTTCCCTATTTCTTCCTTTAGTGGCAACACTATAGCGTTTTGTCTTCTAGCTGATTTCCCTTTGTTGCAGCTACTCTATGAGGAACTTCTCATCAATTATCGGGTTTCCTTCCTATTTCTTCAAGGTAGCATATTCTATAAACTTGTTGGTTAGTTCTTGGAGATTCTCAATTTCCATTATGCTAGATTGGAGCACCTGGTAGTTCCATTGTTTAGATCGGCCTGTAAGTGTATCCCAATCTTCATCACACTTGGCCATATTATCTCTGACTTGCTCGGATTGGGTGAAGGCCTGAGCAATAGAATTCATGAAATTCATGGTGAGCTCTCCCAACATTCCATCTTCCATCTTCTTACGAAAATAAGGCTTCACCTTTTTGGGATCAATCTCAACAGCGGGTAGATCATAGCCCATCATCACTTTCAAATAATCAATACAATTGGCTCTGACATCCTTGTCCCAATCAATATCTGGCTCCACCTTGCAGAGGACTTGCTCCAACACCTTTTTCCTATGGTCGAAGTTCATCTTCCACTTTTCAACCATCCAATGATCATCCTCTGCAAATGCAAGGTCCTCTTTCCATATCTTGTGAGACAGCTTGAGGATGACTTCAATTTTGGGGTAGGTGGATTCATATATCCTGAGGAAGTCAATGTAAAACTTCCTTATTCCCTCAAGGGTTTTTTGGACCTCCAAGAATTTATTTGTTGTTCTAACAATGCAATTGATGCCCATGTTTCCAGCATACAAGACTTGTTGGAATCAATCTTTTGTAGTCTTAGTCCAATTTTTCCTTCTCTCGAGCTTGTCAATTTTCTCCTTGGGCAACAACTATGGTGGAGTTGAGGACATCATGGGAAGCTCTTCCACTGATGACCATTGTTGAATGTAGGCTATCAAATTAGCCAATTGTGCCTTGAGCTCATCTTTGGAGAGCCTATCCTTTTGCATCAGATGCATCACTGTGGCAACAGACTCTTGAAGGTGATCTATTTTCTATACTCTTGATGTTGTCCCCAATTTGATGGTGGAAACATTGCAACCAATCTCTTCTTCTTTCACCACCGGTGTAGCTATTTGCACGGTCCTAGATCCATAAGCATTCATTGTCAGCTTTGATCTAACTTTGGGCTTCTATTTTTTGGTGCTGATCTGAGCTTGGGCCATGATGGCCTCTAATCTTCCTCTTGGATCCCTTGGAGCAAGAGCTTTCTTCTCTAGCAGCTTTTCCAGCCACTCGGGCATCTGAGACTTTTCCTTGGGTGATTCATGATTACGCTCCTCTTCATTCTTCCATATTTCAATCCCTTTATCCTTGGGAGCTTCTTTCTCCATTATTGTATCTTCTTCTTCGTTGGAGTCTCGGATGAACATAGTGAGTTTGATGGGGGACTTAGTGGGAAATCATTCCTTGGGGTTGTCTTCCCCTTCAATATCCTTTCTTTCTTCTTCATGCTCAATTTCTTCAGCCTGCTCCATTTCCAGACTCTTATGGGCTTCAGCCTCTTCCTTAGGCTTGTTTTCTTCTTTACTCTCCTCCTCGCATTGAGGTATCACATCTTCCTTTTTGTTTTCTTTTTCTTCCTACCCTTCTAAGAGAGGCACCTCTTCACCATGCTTGGGGAATTGATCTTCTTGTTCCTTGGTTGGAAGTTCAGTGTCTTCTCCCATTTTATCACTAGATTTTGTTTCTTCTTTAGGAGACGGCCTTTCCACTTCCTCTTTGACATCCATTAATTTCCAAGCAAGCTCTTCTTCGAGATCTCCATCAAAGGTTTGTACAATGTATCTAGTGTCAACATCTTCTTCTTGTCACTCTCACAGGATTATGTTTTCTCTCCTTCGCGGACTAGCTTATCAATTTTTAATTGCTGGTGCTTTGGGTGTTCATGGTAGTCATCCACTTCCTCATCCAATGCCTTGGCAGCTTCCCTCTCTTACCTCTCCAACTCCTTAGATATTTCCATTGTGGCCTTCATCGCTGGTGGTTCAGTTGGAGGAGTAGAGGTAGGAATGTTGGCAAGAACTTGCACCAAGGAAGCCTGGATGGTTGGATTCATCAATACTTTATAAATATCAGACAAGAAATTCTCTATATGCCACGAAAATTCCTCTGGAAGTGACAGTGTTGGTATTGGAATTGTTTTTGTTGCTAGTGAAAGCGATGTGGTTGGAGATATGGAATTAGAAGAAAGTGTAGAGGTGGTGGAAAAAGAAGAATCAATCATTACGACTGGTCCAATAGGTGAAGAAGAGGCAAGGTGGATCGAGATGTCCACTGCAGGTCGGGAAGTAGCCACCATGGCTTGAGAAGCAAGTGGAGGGATGGTAGTGGTGGAGGCAGCTAGTGGTGATTTTGGTTGTTCAGCCTCCATTTCCCCTCTTGCACGAAGTGGATCTTCTTGAATAGCGGGCATCTCAGTGACACTATCTGATTTCTTATATTTCTTGGAAGGTTCACCCTCTAAGGCCTTTCTTTCGTATAACTTTGGATTGGGCTACTACTCATCAGTTTCTTTTCTTTTCCTTGACCAAGTGAGTGGAGGTGATTTCAAAGTCTCTCCTATTGAGGTAGCAGCTTCCCCGCTATCTATTCCACTTGGCTTGCTTTCGAGTCCCTCATAGGCTAGAGTGACCCCTCACTGCTTCAGTTGGGAAACTTTCCCATCAATCCATTCTTTTGTGTGAGCCTCGACAGGCTTGGTTAGATTGTTAAGGTTGTATAACTCTTGCTCATCCCAATCAATTAGTGGCAATGGGAGATTAGAAACTATGTTATATTAGGGGTCCATTACCTTGCTCTCATCTTCCTCTGCTTGGTCAAGCACTGGGAATAGGTTTACTCTCTTTACAAAGTATGTGGTCATCTACATATAGTGCCTCATCTGCACCTCATTGTCATTTCTACAATTGGCTGAGAAATCTTCAACGCTATGGAGATGGGCATATTCGGGTCCAAGCACCTTCCTAATATGGCCATAGGGATCCATCTGTGACCAGGAAATGTGGAGCCTCAAATGATACTCTGCCAGCTCCTTTGAATTGTGGGCACATTGCAAGGTATGGAGCTTGTACATCCCTTGGCTAAAAGAGAGGGGATAAGGAATCCCTGATAGATGTTTTCTGCTAAAGAGGGTGTGCACATGCCACAACTACCGAGAGAGTTTCAATAGTATTATCCGGTCATTAGTGTACCAGGGAAGCTTGTTTGGTATTTCTGAGAAGCCTTATGCATGAATGTATGTAAACTTTATATATTGGATGAACATAAAGGCATACTATTTTAGGAAAGCATTGGCATTGTGGGAGACTTTCCTCTCAAAGTCACCCCTGAGCATTCTGACGATATGACCTATGAAAGCATCATTAACCTTGCAGTAATCTTTCTTGAAGTTCCTGAATTGCAACTAAGGGTACTTGTCATAGAATTTTAGCTCCCTACTAGGTTCTTCATCTAGAGCTATAAACAAGCCACTATATTGCCTTTGTTCAATCAACAAATAGACCAAGTAGTACGTCATGTAAAATTTGGAGGTCTTTTTAATAGCCATGAAATACTCATGAAAGCAATCACTAATTATCCCACCCTAGTAATATGTGGTATCTTCTCCATAGAGAATCTCTTCAACAAAGTAGACCATCCATTCTTGAAAGTAAGTAGCAGTAGGAAGGCCCATTACTCTACTTAGCAATGTTACCAAATCATGGTAATCTTCGTATAAATAACTGCGAAAGAGCTCTTGGGGACCTTTTGCAGCACTACCATTCTTTTCCTTTTGCCAATATTGATTTATGAGTTTCTTGCATTTAAGGGGATCTTCATCCCACATTTCCTTGCAATCTTTTATAGTTGCCAGTTCCATCTCCCTTAAGGTAGGGATATGAAAATTATTTGTTATTGCTTTGGTAGAAATATCAACTAACACATTTCTATCTTTGTCTACTATTGTTCTGGTCTATGGCTAGTATGCCTCCCTACTGGGCATTAGTAGTTCAAGGGTGACAAGAGTAGGAGGGAAGCCTATATCCTTGGATATTCCATTGCCTCTAATTAATCTTGCATTCTTTCTTTTATGGCTGATCCTAACCCTTCGCGTGAAATCGTCAATATCAATGTGCCTAATATTTGTATCAAAGATCTCCTTCCAATCTATACTGATTCTGGATCTTAGGGGTTCCCCTTGGAATTGATACTTCATCTACTCTTTGTCTTCCTTTCCATGGGGTGCTTTTCTTGTCTTCTTTCCTTTGTCTTTTTATGCGGTTGCCCCCAAGGGTCCTGCACCTTATTCCATATATTTTGTAGACAAAGGGGAGGTGAGTAAAATCAAGCATAAAAGCATAGAGACATTAGCCAAATCCCTACAGACAGAGCTAGATTGAATAATCCAGCATTCAATAAATCTAACATTTATCCCAGATTGTCATTAGCAGTTCATGAGAGGGAGTTTGGATAGCCCGAGCCCTAGGGGTCAGACTTCCTTGGTTAGATGGATGTTTCAGAAGGGTAAATAGGGAAAGGTGGCCTACAAGGTTTCATCCACCCTAGGACTTGGTCAAATTGTGAAGTTCAAAGAGAAGAGTGCCCTGTTTTGGCACATGTGTTAAACTTCATTTGGTGATTGGTGGGCATTTGGGTCACCATTTGGGCGATTGGAATCAAGATGGAGCTTTTTCGATTGAGGTTAGCCATTCAAAACAGCTCTGGTGAGATGACATTATGGGGAAGGAGTTCTGCTAGCGCAGGCCAAGCAAGTTTAGGAGGCGGTCAACATAAGTCATGGGCATTTGGGAACTTCATGTCAAAGCAGGTAGAAAGCCATTGGGTGATTGTTGTTTGCAAACAATGGGTAGAGAGCAGAAGTTCACCGGAGGAAATCTGAGGGCATGGGTCTAGGAAAGAGCTTGACCCTTATGTTTTCTCCATTCACTTAGTGGATTTCATCACCAAACAGAGGCTCAGACCCTGGATACTGGGAGGGTGAGGGAAATTCGCTCTTTCACAACAACTAAGATAGGATGGAGTCTTGAAGGTAGAAGTCTGACGAGAATCATCCACCAAAGGTTGGGGCACTTGAGTTTCATCATTTCATTCATGTAGCTATGGGATGATCAGGGGCCAGAGGTCAGAAGGCATCCACTAGAAATCTGCGAGGAATGGCGGGGCTATCACAATGGTCCACGAATGGAGGTCTGTGAACCGAGACCTGGAGGGCGTTTGGTATGGTCGTTTCAACTTCAATGGTGACATGGGGAACAAACGAGTGAGTATTGAAGGCTAGATGGGCGAGACCAAAATTCTATGTGGAAAGGTGGATAATGGGCGGCGTCCTCGGGATGAAATCCCATAGGGATGGATCTATATTTTTTTAGTCCTTCAGCGGCGAGGGGTAAGGATCATCTCACGGCAGTGGGCTTGAATGACAATTTTGCCATGCATTTGAAAGTTTGTTTTTTTCATGCAGACACCAGTGTTGTGGGTCGTCGAGTTCGTAGGTTATAAATTCCCTGGTCGAACAACGACATCAAGGGGTCAAGGCTTCGTAAGTGTTATAAGGATGATTTATGAGGGTTCTTTAGAATTTTGTTACATGGGTTTTAAGCACCCTAATTTTCTCTATTTGATGCATGTGTTTGTCATTCTTTTATCCATTTCTTTTGTGCAAAATAAAAGAAAAACACAAGATGAGGGTGAATGACCAACTTACCTCTAGAACCCGATGAATGAAGTAGTTGAATCAGCTAATAGATGCAAGGGACTTGTGATGGGAGGCTCCGGGCTTGAGGGTGACACTTAGAGATAGTTTTCTGATCACTCTTATTCGCTCTGGCTAGACTGACATATGAAAATGACAAGTCAAATTTGATTATTTATAGAAATTAAGGAATTAAATGCCCACAATTAATGCACATATGATGGCCAAAAGGTTGGTGCATTGAAATTTGAAAACTACCACAGGAGTACTGGGGTCCGAAGGTCAGAACGTTGTTGGCGGATTGTCGCTTGAAAGTTTCGTGAGGGTTAGAATCTGAGTAGCAAAATGCCATGAGTGGAAGTTCATTTGAAGTTTGGTGAAAACCCAGGGTGAATATAATTCTAGAATCTGATGGAGGGAAGGCTACCCGAGAAAGGCTCTTTGAGACGGCAGTGAAGCATCGAAAACTCGACAGAAGAAACTGGACATGGTGGACCCGGTGGGTCCCAAAGATGGTTGTTTGGACCTTATCATCAGAAGCTTGGGTGGAATAGCAGTCCAAGAGGTGGGTCTCGGGACATGGAAGGACGAAGTCCATCAGTCGTTTGAGATGGAAAATGCAACAGGGAAATCCACCAGGGGAAACCCACAAGGGTGGACTTAGAGGACCCTAGGGATGTCAGCAGAGGTAAATTGCCAAGGGATCGTTGCAAAGGCATTTGACTTAGAAAATTTGAGGGGGTGAAACATGGTTGACTTGAGATGACACTTTTGAGGTTCGTTGACCAATTTGAACACCAAAACAGAGCATGCAAAACGAGGGGGCGACAAAAAAAATGACCCGACAAGGAAAAGAAAAGAGAGGGTCCCCATTTCGAATGGGGCGTGTGTGCTGAGAACACAACATTACTGGCCAAAAATCAACAAGGATGTAGGAAGGTATACCAAAAAATTTAATAGATGTCAAAGAATGGGTAGACCAACTAGATCTGATGAGATACCACTTTTCCCTCAGGTACTAATCACTCCCTTTGACAAGTGGGGATTGGATTTTGTAGGACCCATTGACCCTCCATCAAATGGTAAGTCTTATATCCCAGTATGCACTGATTATGTAACTAAATGGGTAGAAGTTAAGGCCATGAAGCATGCAAGAGATAACAAGGTTGTAGAATTTCTTTATGAGGATATTTTCACAAGGTATATAGTTCCAAGAGAGATAGTGACTGATCAAGGCACTCAATTCACATCAACCTTTGTTGCAACACTATTTAATGAGTACAACATAAGACACAAGAAGTCTACTCTTTATCACCCCTAGGCCAATGGTCAAGTTGAGGTGACCAACAGAGAAATTGAAGCTATTTTGACCAAAACCATAGTTTTCCACATAAAGGACTGGGCAAATAGATTACTAGAAGTTGTTTGGGTCTACAAAACTACTTGGAAAAAACTACATGCTTCACTCCATTTGAGTTGTTGTATGGAAATACAGCCATGATTCTCATTGAATTTGAACATAAGACACTTAGGACTACAGTAGATTTGGGGATGGATATATCTGAGGCACAAAAAGAAAGAATCTTGCAGCTGAATGCTTTGGATGAGATGAGGAGAGAAGCCTTGCATCACACTGAGGTAGTGTAGAATTAGAGAATTAGGTTACATGATAAATTTATCAAGGACAATAAATTCCAACCAAGAGACTAGACATTGCCTTATGATTCTAGATATCAGGACAATGCTAGAAAATTGCAGACAAGGTGGCTCGGACCATATTAGGTTGCTGAAGTATTCCCTAATGGTGTTGTTCATCTTACTACTATTGACCTAGTTAGATTCAATTTTCTTTTCAATGGTCATCGACTTAGATTGTATCACAAGCTAGCATCCAAGGAGGAGTTCCTGCAGCAATTCACTCAGCATGCTACACTCGAGCTTCCTGTAGCTAAAGGAAGTGGACCTAGTGTCCCTCCTTCTGGCTAATTAAGGTTTATACGTGGGAGTCCATTTCTTCACCCATCCACCCATCCACCCATCCATTTCCACCGTTATTTCTCTTTCATCACATCACTTCATTCCACTCCACCTCATTCCAACTCATTTTCATTAATTGTTCAACTTATTTCCTAAAAAGGAGAACAATACTTTCTCCACAATCTTTGCAATGAATCTTCCACACATTCAGGTATGTATGCATTAATTGCTATATCTTAATTGTATTTTAGTGCATTCATTTAACTATTGTATGTTAATATGAATGTTCACCATAGCATGCCATTATTCCCTACCCCTGTCAAATCATCATTTCACATGTGAGGAAACATGCCCAAATTTAGGTTGGGGGGAGGAAAAAGATGTGAATACTTTGCCCATGTGTCAGTCCATGCTGGTCTACGTCAGCAAATTTAAATTGAGCTGATTTGAAATCTAAGTGACAGGACGGCTCACACGTGTGAGGTGACACCAATTACTACCCCAATTTCTCTCCATCATATATTTCCTTTATGATTCCTTCCTTGCCATTATTGACCATGTCATAATCTCAAGTTAGAAACAAAAGGTAAAAAGCAAAAATTTAGTCGGCATTGGCATTGGAAATTTAGCAAGTGTTGTAGGAAGGTGAATTTTGTTTTTAGACAAGAATTGTAAGAAGGAAACCGCAGTGTGATTGTTTGATTGAAGAAAATGGGAGGTGGGTTAATTCGAAATGAACCCACAATGCATGATGTATTACTGTAAGATGTACCCTACCTAGCTGAATTCAAAAACTTGGCTGGTTAGATTATTTCATGAAGCTGGATGGTTTTGATGAAGGCATTGCACTAGAATTCACCCTGACATTGTCTGAAGGGAAAGCCATGGTAAAAGGGTTGGAAGTATTGGCTAACGAAGAAATAATTGTAGACGTTACAGGGTTACCTGCTGATGGTGAAGATCACCCTGCTTCCAGAGATGCTAGGTCAGCTAGGGCCGAATTTACAAAACCAAGCAACCCTCTATTGAGCATATATAAACAAGGGGAAAATAGAATGTCTTTGTCCAAGCCATGGAAGCAGATAGTTGTTTATGTCATAAAATATATCACCTATAAAGGTCACCAATTGAATCTACATTTCGTGCACTTCAAAATTTTGAATCACATGAGGCACGGGAGGAGGATGAATCTACCGAATGTGATATACAACCTTCTTTCAATCATGATGGATGACACTCAAAAATGTAGGGACAATTTCGTTTCCTACCATTGTTTGATTAAATTACTAGTTGAGAAGTCTCTACATGATGTATTTGGAATGACCTAGGAAGAATTCATAAAAATTGATCAAATTAGACCTGAGCACTTGCAACCTAGGGTTTCACCTCAACCTTGTAGGTCTAGTAGGAGATTGAGCATAGTTGAAGCCACTCTTGGTGCTTCAACCTATGGCCCATGCCCTAGTGCAAACCCTCTTGCAATAGAAGAAACCATAGAAATTAGCTCTTCTTGGATAGAGTACTCAGAAAAAGAAAGCTCTCCCCTAGATTTTGATGATGATGTTCCACTTGGAATCTTAATGAAAATTAGGGCACAAAAAAGGGAGGTAGAAATGAGAAAAGGAAAAGCTAAAAAGCAATCGTTAGTGTTAAAATAAATATTCAAACAACTCCCTTCGGGTTCCTTTGTAAATGTGTGCGTCGGCCTGTGCATCGCCGAGTCTGGTCGGCTTTCCATCGAGGTTTGATCTCCTGCTGTATGCATCCTCTCTTCACAGCTTCGGGTAGCAGCTTCCCTTTCGGGTCCTGAGAGGCTGTGCTAGGGGTCCACGTGTCTCACTTGCGGAGGTTTTTATTTCTTTTTTCCTTGAAGTCTCTTCGAGTTGCGAAAGCCCTCTGTCAGGGCCATCACTTCTAAAGATTGTCAGAGGGACCCACATCTTGCTACGTGGCAGCATATCACAAGCTTTCATGCGGGAACAAAATGAACAGCTATGGGCTGCATAGTGCTTGCTCGAGGTTTTCTTTCTACTGACTAACAGGTAGTGGCGGGCCCTACCTTCTGCTAACTGGCAATCGTTTGCAGATCTTTTAACACAGCAGGGTGGTGAACAACCGCGGGCTGTGAAACGCTGCCACGCATCTTTCACACCCGGTTGATGCGGCTTTCTCTCCACATAAGGAAGGACCTTAGCTCATTGGACACTTGTTGCATCTTCGCAATCTCTCGGCAGCAAGGAGAGAGTTTTTCATTCGAGTAGCGACAGGATGCCACGTATCTTACCACTAATCCTTGATGCGGGTGATAGGCTGGCTGGCGAAATTATGTTATTGGATGCTACTCTTCATGGTTCTTCAAGCGGTGGATGACACTTGTCACCTCGGGTATGGCTGGGACCACTGCCATCATTACAAAGAGTGCGCGTGCACCTGAATATCCAAATGTTGTGTTCTAACTCGTTGCCATTGCAACAGCATTAGAAATCTTCTGATTCTGACATCATTACAGGGGATTGTGGGATCTTTTCTGTTACAGCTTTCTAAAGTGGTGGGAGTTTTCTCTCCAGCTATATATATACTCTCTTTGTCAACCAAAAAAAGAAGGTCCAACAGTAAATAGATCTAAGAGCTTTAAGAAAAAAGATACTGATTTTAGCAAGAGACACCAGGCCTCTTTTACATATTTATTTGCAAGAAACTTTCAGACTGTGCCCACTGTTCAGCCTTTCTATTTTTCATGTTTTGATCAAACTGTAAACTGTGCCTTTTATTATCTTAAGCATTCATTTGACAAGACTTCTATATATTGAATACAAGCTTGCTTATCTAAATCATGTCTAAATGACTCTTCTTAGTAGTAAGGATGTATGCGATATTATTTTATGTCAATAAATAAACTGTTTATGCTATAGCTTTAAGTTTCTAACGTTTTGGAACGTGACAACACTATGCAGGCCCTTAAGTCTATGATTTATCGTGCCCATCAGCAAACTTTGGCGCATCGCCTTAGATTAGATTTTGCTTTATTATATCTGTTTCCTTTTCCCTTTCCAAAAAACCATTATAGAAGAAGTTGACTTCTTTAAAATCTGGAGGTCACTCAGTTTGGCACGAAGGGTCCCCCTTGAACTGAGTTTCCCATAAGGCACTGTTACCTCGCCAATTTTTGGCGTCAATAGTTTGTCCTTTTTCTGGCACGCCCGGTGGGACCCAGACTAATGAAATTGCCTTATAGAGGGGTGTATGAGCCATCGGCCTATAACTAAATCCCAAACTGCAAATAACCCAGGTTTACTAGTACCTCCACTAGGAACAGTCCAGGCCGAAAATTAGTTAGTAACCGTTCCATTCCCACCGCCCCTTCCTCTCACCATGTTGCTGGCCGCGAATAGAAACTATGTAGCATGGGATGCTAGAAGTCCCCTGGTAGCTCCGGTAGCACCTGCTGTTTGGGGTGCTATCCCGGTTTCAACCCTGAAAGCTCTTCCTAAATTTTCTAGGGACAACACAAAAACGCCAGCAGAACATTTGCAGGATTTAGTGGATGTATGTTTGGTACATGGTATTACAGCGCAGAATGTAGCCCTGAGGCTCCTCGCTGCGTCCTTCAAAGGCAAGGCCCTGGATTGGTACCGGACACTGACTCCGAATTCAATTCACACTTGGGATGACCTCGGAGATCCATTCTATGAAAGGTTCTCAAATGACGGAGATCGTTCTTCGTTATATTATCAGCTATCCGTCATAAGACGAGCGCCCCAGAAGGCCCTGACAGATTTTAATGCCCAATTTCACTCAAATTAGTAGAGGATTCCTGTGACTATCTGCCCGACTCCAGAACTAGCATTCATATTTTATCTGAAGTCCATTAACCATGACATTTCTATAATGATCAAGTCTTTGGGAGGAGTCACTTTACCAGATGCTTATGCTACCGCTATCAAAGCTGAGAATCATTTGATAGATTGTGAAAAGTTGCCTCGACCTATTATCCTGATATTTCCTGAGATATCAACCTCTGCACAAGAAGCCGCATCGACCAGTGCGCCAACAACTCCCCAGTCGATGTACTCATATGCAGCCGCTCCTAAAAACTTGGCTTCCACATCGGGTTCTCCCAAGGATGAAATGGGCGACCTCAAGGAGATGTTGCGAACTATGGCGAATGATATAACAACTCTCAAGTGGAACCAAGCAATGCCTCCACGGCCTGCATATCAAAACTATCAAGGTGGGCGGTCTACTTATCAGCAAAATCAATATCAGAGTGTGTCTCGCACTAATCTATCAGCGCCGACTACCAACCAAATAGTCCCGGTGCCTACGCCGCTGACAGGTGCATCGCCAAGCTCAAGTAGAGAATTAACTGCGGGACAAAATAATCTTATTGATGACATCAATCCATGGTGTTTCCCCTGCAATGATGCACATATGCCCCAAAATTGTCCGCATGGCAACTTACAACAGAAGGTGGCAGAACAACGCAATCAAGGTACTGTAACAGAAAATGGAGAATACATATATGTCTCGGCAATGGAGAATGTGGTCCTTACTGCACAAATGCAAGGAATGTCCTTAGAGCAAGAGTTAGATATTATGCCTGATCATGCGCTCTTCTCATGGATGGAAGATGAGGAAATGTTGTTTGCCAATGACACGTCCACAGCCGAAATGCCGCATGTACAGTCTGACTATAGCACACGCTCAAAGAGGAGATTCACCGGTGAGCCTGTTGTTTCACTTTCGGACAACCCACAATGCAAAGGTGTGTCTGATCAAATTCTCGGTGCTTCGACCGTCTCTTCGCCTTCTCAACCACGGAAGGAGATTATTATAACAAAAACAAAAGAGTAGAAATCTCCAAGCTCGTCACCTTTTAATGTGGTGGAGAAATTGAAAAAATCATCTACTAATGTGTCTTTATGGGACATGCTAGGTATCCCGGAACAGAAAACTATGCTACAAAAGGCGCTTCAACAAGAGATCAACTCAGCACCAACAGAGCCGTCTGCTAGTAAGGAGGGGGTTTATCAAATGCCACTAGCTAAAATTCTTGCAGACAAAACGAAAGGATCCCATATGGAAGGCGGAGGTAGGCCAAAACCTCAACCCTTCTTCTTGACTCTCATTGTAGGGAAGAAGCTATTACACAATGCTATGATTGATTCTAGCGCTAGTACAACAGTTATGCCAAAACTGATAGCCGAAGCCTTAGGGCTCAGCTACCAACCTATGAAGAAGGGGGTGATGCAGCTAGATGGAAATAAAGTTGATACTGTGGGTGTCATCAAAGTGCTTCCGTTAACTCTATTTTCCTGCCCAAGTATCACGGTCCCGCAAGATACAGTGATCATAGATGTTCCTACTATGTTCGGTCTCTGTCTATCTCGAGAATTTACTTCAAAGGTGGGCGGATATTTGTCTTTAGATTGGTCACATCTAATACTTAGGACCAAACATGGTGCGAAAATGAAGATAGAATCAGAGGCTCTACATTCTGAACACGTGGCGGATGAGGCCTTGATCAATTTTGAGGCCGCACATACCTCCATCACCAAGCAGGACATGTACAATGTCGAACTACTAGAGGAGGAGGAGGTGAGCGGAGACCGAAATGATAAGGAAGATGCTCTGTTGAGTGAACACATAAACAATGATCCTTTTCGGGAATTATCATGCTACCGGATTGGGCACATATGTGATTTATGATGAAAACTAAGTTCTTCCGAAGGTCGTCAAAGAATCCGATGATAACCAAGCAAATGAGCTGTGGACGTTGTATTTTGACGAAGCGAGGAGCAAAGTTGGAGCTGGAGCCGGGGTATGTCTAATATCCCCACAGAATGAGAAATTGTTGAGGTCTTTTCGATTCCAATTCACCTGTTCAAACAACGAGGCTAAATATGAAGGGTTAGTCCAAGGCCTAAGCCTAGCGGAACGAATGGGTATTAAGCAATTGATTGTGTTCGGAGATTTTGAACTAGTAGTTAATCAGGTCTAGGAAATCTCCGCAGTGAAGAATGTCTGAATTAGATCCTATCGACATCGAATCTGGGACCTGATTGAAGGATTTGAAGCTTTTAACATCCTGACCATTCCCTAAATGCAGAATAGCGATGCAGATCGCATGGCGGTGATCGGCGCTCAGTTTGATCATGTCTCTGACTTGCTTTGGAACAAATATTCAGTACGAGTGCTTGTTCGACCAACGATTCCCGACAATGATCAGAGTTGGCAAGTCTTTGAGAGCGATGAGCACAACGCCTCATTTATCCAACACTCAGGAGAATTCGCTGATCAACTTCAACCGAAGATCACCGAGGCCTATGAAGGACAAATTATGCAGCTCAGGTCAAATAAACTTCCAAAAGGGTTAGTTACTCTCGAGAATTTTTTCGATTGTAATGACGCCCGAAATGATAAGCAGAAATTCATGGTAGACAAAAGTGATTATGAAAACCTTCGAGTCTCTGATGACAGGAATCTTCGGGTCAAAAAAGATGTCCCACAATGAGATAGAGAAAGGCTTATCAGTTTCTGTGAAAAATATGTAGTAGTGGCCTGGTCCTACGATGATCTGGAGGGTTATGATCTTGGCATCATTCAACATACTATTAATCTAACAGAAGGTGCAAAACCAGTCTGACAGAAACAGAGGCTGATCAACCCTAAAGTTGAGGCCCTGATGGCACAAGAGCTAACCAAGCTCATTGAGTCATGTATCGTCTTCCCAATCAAACATAGTACTTGGGTATCAAACCTAGTACCAGTCAGAAAGAAGAATGGTGATATCCGCTTATGCGTGGACTTCTAGGACCTCAACAAAGCATCTCTGAAGGATCACTATCCATTATCTTCTATGGAGTCAATCCTCCAAACTGTCACAGGATCAGAAATGTTCTCTCTGCTGGATGGCTTCTCTGGCTATAACTAGATTCGAGTTAAAGAAGAAGATCAGCACAAGACTACGTTCACCACCAAGTGGGGAACATTTGCATATGCTAAAATTCCTTTTGGTTTATCCAATGCAGGGGCAACTTTCCAGCAAGCTATGGACATCGCATTTAGTGAACTGATCAATAAGTTTATTCTAATCTATTTGGATGACCTTACTGTGTTCTCTAAATCTAAAGATGATCATTTTGATCATTTGGAATTAGTTTTTCAAAAGTGCCAGGAGTTCGGGGTTTCCTTAAATCCAAAGAAATGTATATTCGGAGTACCTCAGGGTAAGCTGTTAGGGCATGTTGTATCTAAAGAAGGTATTTCAATTGACCCTGAATGAGTAAAGGCTATTAAGGAGCTTCCCCTTTTGGTAAATAAGAAATGTGTCCAGTCTTTTCTCGGTAAGGTAAATTTCATCAGCAAATTTATTTATGATTTTGTGGGAATGATTAGGCCGATCACTCTAATGCTGAAGAATGATCAAATTTTCAAGTGGACAATGGAGGCTCGGGAAGCATTTGAAAAGGTCAAGGAAGCGATCTCCACAGCCCCGGTGTTAATCCAGATCAATGTAAAGATTTTATAATGTATGCCTTCAGTAGCAAGTCCAGTATCGCTACTGTTCTGACTCAAAAGGATAGTGAAGAAAAGGGAGAGCATCTAGTGGTGTTCTATTCTCGAACGCTAAAGGAATATGAGGCGAATTATAACTTTGTCGAAAGACAGACCTTTGCATAGTAAAGGGACTTAAAAAATTCTGCCATCTAATTTCCCGCAACAAAGTTCTGGTATATGTCACACATTCTAGTGTGCGTGAATACATCATGGAATGAGAGATCACAGAAAAAAGGGTTAATTGGATTACCAAGATCCTGGAGTATGACATCGAGGTCAGGCCTACCAAGACTATTAAGGGAAGAGGACTGTGTGAGTATATGGCACAGAACGAGGAGGTACCTGCCAAGGAGGAACAGCCAGAACTCATCCTGATAAATGAATCAGGATCGGAAGACGATTGGCTGACAAATAGAATGAACTTCATGCAAACCGGAAGGTATCCGCCAGGCCTCTCATCCCAAAAGAGAAGGTATTACCGGCTTCAGAATTGCGGATATATGATGATAGAAGGACTTCTGTTCAAAAGAAATTTCAATGGTGTGCTCTTGCGATGCGTTACTTCAGGGGAGGCGCAAAGGATTCTCGACGCATTTCATAATAACGACGAAGGTGGAAATTTCTCTGCCAAAACTACCGCCATCAAAGTCCTGCGAGATGGATATTACTGGCCTACACTTTTCAGTAATTCCTACTCTCTGGTAAAGGCTTGTAAAAAATATCAGTTCTCTGACAAAAAGAATAATTCAATGATGCCCCTCAGACCTATTATGGCGGATGAACCATTTGCGCAATGAGGCTTAGACTTCATCGGAATGATCAACCCGGTTTCTAGTGCCGGACATAAGTGGATTTTAATAGCTACTGACTACTTCACAAGGTGGGCGGAAGTTGTTCCCCTTAAGAGGGCAATAGAAATAGAGATTGTAGACTTCCTTGAAGCACTGGTGACAAGGTTCGGCCCTCCGAAGACAATCATTTTGGACAACGCCAGAGCATTTTTAGGTACAAAGGTATGTCACTTTGCATTAAAAAATAGCATATTCCTTAAAACATCATCAAACTATTATCCACAGGGAAATGGCGTAGCTGAGTCGACATACAAAAGCTTAGTCCGACTCCTTAAAAAGGTTGGCTCAGAACACCAGAGGGAATGGCATAAGAATCTCTGAAAAGCGCTCTGGACCAACCGCATAACTCCTAAGCAAGTCCTCAAGACTTCACCCTATGAGCTGGTATATGGAAAAGAGGCGCTGTTACCTATCTCCATGGAGATCCCAGCAATACACTTACTGAAATCCCTTGAGATAAAACAAAATGGAGCTATGGAGGTTCGGCTCGCCGAACTGTTGGAAGTACAAGAAAAAAGGGAGAATTCCCTAATAGCAATGACAAGCCGTCAACAGGTGGTCAAACGATGGTTTGACAAGAAGGCTTCTGACCAAGGTCTAAAAAGTGGAGACTTAGTGCTAAAATATGACAGCAGGGCTACAAAGCCAAGTCAGCACGGTAAATTTGATAGCCTATGGGAGGGACCCTTCAAAATTATTCGGGCTAGGAAACACAACGTTTTTGAGCTAGAAAATATGGAACAAGAGCTGTTAGGAATCCTGGTCAATGGGATTCATCTTAAGTTGTTTCATTAGACATTATGCTCTACCTTGTACAGTTGTAAATAACGCTTTTGTTTCCTTTCCTGTGTGTGGCCTATTCTTTTTCTAAAATTAGTTGTCTTTCTACGCATTTGCTCATTGTCGTTGGCGGGTAAAAAAACAGAGTTGCTTTACACAAAATACACTCACACATGGGGAAATAACATACAAAACTAGCAAACCCAGAAAATTTTAAACACAGAAATAGAAAAGAGTATGGATTTTTCTTAAAATGAGAAGTATATATTTATATATATTTTCTTTAGTTACAAAATAGTCGGGAGGCCAATTTACAAAATGTACAAGTATCTGGGTACATTATATATACGATAGCCTTTTATTAGGCTTATCTAAAACAGGAAAGTTACATGTTGAGCAAGCAGGGAAAGGGGTTATCTATCCAAAGGAATGACTGGCAGCAACTGACGCATTCACTGCAGCGTCCGCTTCTTCCTCGTCCACGGGCTCGTCGGCGGCACTGGTAACATCATTTGGCACAACCGCCAGTGGCGGTGGGAACACCAGGTTCCTGAAGTTAGTGTACCAATCTACATCATAGAAAGGTATCACGTTGTAGCTCTGAGATAGGAAGTGAAGGGCCTAAGTAACCCTCTGTTGGTGCTGGTCACGGGTCTACAGGCGGAATCCGCTAAGGAATGGCAGACATATGACGACAGCTTCTTCTTCAATAAAGCGACGCAGGTCACTAGCTGTTGGCAGGCCTATCCCATATGCAGCATATGCAACGACCTCACCAAGTCCATTCAGGTATTTCTTCGAGAAGATTTCCTTCACAAGCCTTAGGATAAGTGGCTGGGGAACGCTGATGTCCAGCATAGACGCTACAAAGTGTGAGCATATGTCGATATTCACCCTATACTTATCCTCATATTCTACGCAATCCTTGCCTAGGACCCACTTAATGGATACTAAAACTAGCGAATGCTTGTTCTTCGTCATTCTTTTCAGCCTTCTAGTGGAGATCTCACCTAAGAATGTCGTCTGTGATTTAAACAAAGTTAGGCGAATTGGGGTATCCATTCATCCTGACACTGTCCCTAAGTCTCCTAAGATAATGCTGAATTTGCTCACCACCTAACCTATGAAGGGACTTGCTTAGCAATCTGCTACTAACCTATCGCCTCTTAAATGCTAAGTATGTTTGCTCGTTATCTACTGGCCTATTTATAGAAAAATTGACAAGACATGCCAATTCACCTCTAAGAAATGTGATGTATGTTGGCTGCCATTTCAAAGGCCGAGTCTGCGTTTGTTCACATTTTGGGCTAGTACATGCATGATAGCTCGGCTCAAGACGTACTTAATTAAATGAAGTTGATTAATTAGTTTTAAAATAGTGGCACTTGTTGGTGAAAGGACGTATGGCCGTAGGCTATTGTGTCATATCTCAAACGCATCCCAGGGCCCAAGGCGATACTCGTATCTTTTTCAAGGGGTGATCGTTTGCTTGGCATAATCATTCTGGTTGGGATATTAATTGCCAGCGCATGTTAACGCAGCGTTGGAAGGCCAGTTGCAAGCTCAATTTCTAAGGAAATCAAGGTGTATCACACGATCTCTTAAAAGCAATGATGAAATCCGGCCGCCTCAAAATAGCAATCAATTCATCTTGCATGAGTTGTAGGATTAACGGTACATGCTGAATTAAATGCAAAAGGCTTACTTTCGCCTACCACCTTAGGAAAGGTTGCTATTATTGCAACAAAAAAGCTTAAATATTTCAAAGGCTTTTACAAACGCAAGGAAGTGCAAAGTGTTTTCTATCTATCTATCTAGAGCAAGTAAATTCGTAGGCGAGGAGCTTACAAATTCTGCAGAGAAAGAAAAATGTTGGGATCTCCAGCCCAGCAGATGCATGAAGAGATTAGCTAGGAACTGTTCACGGCTATTCGTTCTTCGACCGAGGTATACGTGTATGAGGATGTAGCATATGCTATGCCTAGTATACCCACGAAGATGAGAAGAGCCCACACGGAGGAGCTGGATAGACTCAAGGAATGGAGTAACCAGAAAAAGGTTAAAGAAAAATGGGATAATACCTACGACCCAAAGCTTGCAAAGAACCCTAAATCTCTCAGAGAGGCAGCTTGTCCAAGGTTATTAGCAGCAAAGGCAGACCAATCCACGGTAGGTAGAGTCTGGTATAGCGGTCTCCCACAATACATGGTCCCATTGGTGCACTATTGCCCAAAGGTGGTCGACGCGGCTTTTCAACACTATAATCCATATACCCACTGCATTGAAGGTCACAATTTAAGGGTTCATATCAGCCCAGAAGCTATCTGGCACATGTTATGTATCACAGATCCAAGCAAAAAGAAGGAGACTATCGAACCTTTTCGCCCAAGCAAGGGGGAGAAAATATGGAAGAAAATGAAAACCGGCTCCGATTTCTTGTTAGAAGAAACTAGTAAGAAAGGTATCGCATCTGCTAAGGCACCAAGTATCCCTTTATCACGTAGTTCATTCTGCGATGATCTTCAGGACCCTATGTCCATGCTGACATTTATTTGTGGCCGAGACTCCAGTGAGAAGATCGAGGCCTTTCAGCTAGGCCCTGCAATACAATTTCGCAAGCAGCATGAACTCTTATGGTATGATTTTGCTGAGTTCACGGTTGAAGAAATGATACATCAAATGGAGAATTATTAGGTGGAAAAGAAGTTTAGATTTCTTTCCTACTTGGTCCACATGTTCCTACACCAAAATCTTGATTTATTCGCCTAATTTATTCCGCTATCAATTTTTGATAAGCAGAACAAAAGAAAGTCGGTGTCTATATGGACACCTTTTCTTTCCGCAACATATGACTATTATGCCTTCGCGGACTATTTCATAGCCCTGATTTTGAATGATTTAATCAAAGAAGGTGATATCGTTCGGCTCACCACGGAGTAGACTAGATTTATGCAAGGCTATACCCCTGCTTGTGACTGGTTCTTAGGCAAGGATTTCACAATCCTCCGAATGTGGGGCTTTACTGGCAAACCTTTCCTGCTCCCGGCTTGCGTCACCGATAGAGTGCTCACGCTGGAAGTTTTTCGACAGGTGTGTGTCATTGATTTCATGTTCTGTAGCAGTAGAAGTGTCAAGAAGAAGAGATTCTTCACTTGTCCGAAGAATTTCAATTCGATAACTCTAGTTAAAAAACAATCACACAAGTTGTTGGAGGAGAAGCTGGCACATCTAGGGTTGGTGCTGGTAAATGATAAGTGGGAGTACAACCCTTTCAATGACCTACCAGAGCCACATATGAAGGTTACCCATGTTCCCCGACCATACTGGGAGAAGCGGGTTAATACGTAGACTGATAGAGAAGAAGATTTTGTTGAATTAGCGCAAATCCCTACACCGGATACCAGAGGTCCATGGCACAAGTTCTACTTTCCTGTGGTCGTGGCCAGGGACAATCTTCCGATGGAGCGCAGCATGTATAACAAGTTGAAAAGGGGCGAATAATGGAGCGATGAAAAGATAAGAGCTTTTTGAAAATATCGCCAGGAAACAACACAGTTGGATGCTCCTTATAATCAATTGAAAGACAACTAGGAATTTGATAGATGGTGGAATGAAGGCTACCCCAGCCCGAACTCTAGTGCTGACAGGAGTGAAGAGGGAGAGGGATCCGAGGAGCATGAAGAAGAAGAGGCGGTATCATCCTCTTCGGCGCAAAAGGGTGAGGCTTCCAAGCAGACCGCCTATGTGGCCACTAATGTGCGTTTTAATATATCAAGGGGCTCTCTTACATGCACTTGGGCTGCTAAACCGGCCTGGCTAATGCCTCATCGGAAGGATCTGACTGCCAAAGTTAATGAGGGTCCCCCTACGAAAAGGCAGCGCACAAAAAGTATTATCAGAGGTGTTTTGCAAGAACCCATCAGAGGAGAAGTGCTCGCTGCTAGCCAAATGCCAGAGTTTTTGGGAGAGTCACGAACGATCCTAGAACCATCGTCGACCAGTCAACAGGTACATTTCGCTCCTCCTTCTCTTGCATTTCATTCCTTCGTATCCACCCCTGCTCCATTGGCAACTCCTGTCATAAGCTTGAGCCATCCACCTTCTGCTTCTGGTCCAGCTTATTCGGTTGGATTTGCCCAGTATTCGCAGGCCCAACCATTTATAATTACTCCTCTGAGTATGCTTACGCCTACTGGTGTCGCTCAGACTTTCCTCACCTCGCTTTCAGAAAATGTTCCCCCTGTCGGCCCCCATTCTTTTTTCGCTATGCTTACTGATCCTTTTCCATTGCAACAAGCTGATACCCAGTCAGCAACTATCCTTCCCCAACCAATTAGCCTTACGACTGAATCTCTGATTCAGCCGCTATAAATGCCTAGCCCTGCTGATAGTTCTTAGGCCAAGCTATGGAATATGCCACACTTTTTTCCGCAAACTGTCACTCTCTAGAAGAAGCAAATGCATACGCCTATGAAAATTACCTATCCCTATGCCCTACCTTCTGGTGTTCCTTTCACAGGTGGGCTAATTTCATCACCAGCTGAATTCATAGCATAGGTAGATTGTGGAAAAGAAGCGTGCACAAATAGAATGAGGCGACGCAAGGTAAAGGAAGATAATGCTCCCGCCGAACCGAGAGTACAAGTTTCATATGATGAGGCCCGGCAAGAATTGAAATTTGCAACCATGTACCCAAGGATAAGCAAGCCTCAGGGAGAAATGCAACCCGAAGATTATGAGATCTATGCTGTCGGTCTTGACATGAAGATAGCCCAGCCGCAAGATAAGGTCGAAATCATGGAGGAGACGCAACGGGTGGTTACTTCCGACTTCCTAAAAACTGGTCGCCAGTTAAAGAAGAAAGATGAGCAGCTCAGGGCAACCAAGGAAAGGGTGAGCTTTCTAGAAACAAAGGAGAAATCCTTGGAGGCAGATATCACCCGAATGACTAAAAGGGTGCTAACCACAGAGAATGAGAGGAACAGGCTTCAAGGCGAAATTGCGAAAACCCAAGTTGTTGACCCAGGCTTAGTAAAAGAATTGCAAAGTCAGAACCAATCAGCGTAGCAGAGCCTACGGTCAAAAGAGGAAGAGCTCGAACGCATCCGCCTTGAGTATAGTCAGGGGATGGCACAAAAGGGTGAGGAGTTGGAATGCCTACAAGAGCAGTATTAGCAAAAGGTACAGGAGAAAAAGGCCAAATTCAAAAGCTTGAAGACTGAGCTAGAAAAGGAGCTCCGAGAGACAAAGGCTTCTCTGGAGGAGCAATCGGCTAACCACTCCCGAGCTGAACAAAATTGGAATAAAGAAATAAGCAGCTATGCGGAGCAGTTAGTGTCCGAGAAAAAGAAGACAGAATTAGCCGAGACCCTCATTTCAAGAGACGCAGATATTTCTTCGCTTAAAGCCTCTCTGCTACCTGCCCCTGCCCAACCTGATGTCATCCCGCTGGTTAGACAATTCTACATTTCTCACTGGGAGAAAGTCAAGACCTTCTGCCTAACACTGCAGCCTACCCTCCAATTCATTGACAAGGCATCAAGACTCAATCAAGAAGCCCACGACACAATGGAGCAATTCCTGCATTTCATCCTAGAAAAGGTTCCTGAGGCAAGGGACTTGCTCAACAAGCTATACTCCGTCTCGGACAAAATCCTTGCTAAGGCGGGTATCAAAGATCGGGACATTGCTGCTCAAATTTCCAATAAATTCATCCATTGTCACTCTGCTTTCCAGCGCACTAAGGCATCAGCGACTTTTCTAGGCAAGACACTTGACGGCATACGGGGAATTTTCTCTGAGTTAGGCAAGCTGAGGCTGCCATCCCCGTTCCTCGAGGATGGCTCTATTGCCACAACTACATAGATTGTGGAGGCTATTGAGCAGAAGGAGAATGACTCGGAGGCATTCAGGGAATTCGGCAGCTCCCCAACGGTAGCCGACATTGAAGTAATCATTCATCCACTCTCCCAGCTGTTTTTCCATATCCAAGCAGACACCGGTCTACCTGAGGTGTTGCCTCACAAGGAAGCTATTGACCTCCGCGGGGCACAAGAAAATTTGCGAAGCATGGCAAAGTCGTTCGAAAGTGAATGGTTGCCCTTGCAGGCTGCTCTTTCCAAACTCTAACTCCATTCGCCCTATGGATAAAAGCTCTAGTCTGCAAAACCAGAGAGTTTTTGGGTTCTACGTTCCTTATCTGAAATGCCCCTGATAGTCGCCAAAAACTGTTAAAATAAATATTCAAATAGCTCCCTTCGGGTTCTTTTGTAAATGTGTGTGTCGGCCTGTGCGTCGCCGAGTCTGGTCGGCTTTCCATCGAGTTTTGATCTCCCGCTGTACGCATCCTCTCTTCGCAGCTTCGGGTAGCGGCTTTCGTTTCGGGTCTTGAGAGGCTATGCTGGGTGTCCACGTGTCTCACTTGTGGAGGTTTTTATTTATTTTTTCATTGAAGTCTCTTCGAGTTGCAAAATCCTTCTGCCGAGGCCATCACTTCTAAAGATTGTCAGAGGGACCCACATCTTGCTATGTGGCGGCATATCGCAAGCTTTCATGTGGGAACAAAATGAACAGCCACGGGCTACGTAGTGCTTGCTCGGGGTTTTCTTTCTACTGACTAACAGGTAATGGCGGGCCCTACCTTCTGCTAACTGGCAATTGTTCACAAATATTTTAACACAGCAGGGTGGTGAACAACCGCAGGCTGCAAAACGCTGCCACGCGTCTTTCGCACCTGGTTGATGCGACTTTCTCTCCATATAAGGAAGGACCTCAGCTCATTGGACACTTGCTGCATCTTCACAATCTCTCGGCAGCAAGGAGAGATTTTTTCATTCGGGCAACGACATGATGCCACATACCTTACCACTGATCCTTAAGGCGGGTGATAGGCTGGCTGGCGAATTTATGTTATTGGATGCTGCTCTTCATAGTTCTTCAAGTGGTGGATGACACTTGTCGCCTCAGGTATGGCTGGGACCACTGCCATCATTACGAAAAGTGTGTGTGCACCTGAATATCCAGATGTTGTGTTCTAACTCGTTGCTATTGTAACGGCATTAGAAATCTTCTGATTCTGGCATCATTACAGGGGATTGTGGGATCTTTTCTGTTACATCTTTCCAAAGTAGTGGGAGTTTTCTCTCCAGCTATATATATACTCTCTCTGTCAACCAAAAAAAGAAGGTCCAATAGTAAATAGATCTAAGAGCTTTAAGAAAAAAGATACTGGTTTTAGCAAGAGACACCAGGCCTCTTTTACATATTTATTTGCAAGAAACTTTCAGACTGTGCCCACTGTTCAGTCTTTCTACTTTTCATGTTTTGATCAAACTGTAAACTGTGCCTTTTATTGTCTTAAGCATTTCATTTGACAAGACTTCTATATATTGAATACAAGCTTGCTTATCTAAATCATGTCTAAATGACTCTTCTTAGTAGTAAAGATGTATGCGATATTATTTTATGTCAATAAATGAACTTTTTATGCTATAGCTTTAAGTTTCTGACGTTTTGGAACGTGACAACACCATTCAGGCCCTTAAGTCTATGATTTATCGTGCCCATCAACAAACTTTGGCGCATCACCTTAGATAAGATTTTACTTCATTATATCTGTTTCTTTTTCCCTTTCCAAAAAACCATTATAGAAGAAGTCGACTTCTTTAAAATCTGGAGGTCACTTAGTTTGGCACAAAGGGTCCCCCTTGAACTGAGTTTCCCATAAGGCACTGTTACCTCGCTAATTTTTGGCGTCAACAGTTAGAAAAAGAAGTACCAAACTCTAGGAAGTGGAAGACTAACACTGTTCATCCTGTAGCTAAAGAAAAACATGAGATCCCTCCCAGAAAATCAAGACCTATGGGCTAGCCTTTGGTACACCTCCACAGGAAATCCCTAAGTCTAGAGAAATATAACAAGAGGACATAGAAGCTCTAATGGGGTAGGTGAATGTTGAGTAAGAGGATTTATTTAAGACGGAAACAAACATAACATTGACAGATCTTGCTGACATTGCAAAACAAGTGGAGAATCAAGGGTATGAGGAAAATCAAGAGATCCTGTAGCAAGTGATCCTACAACAACAACAACAAAAACAAGAACAATCAATACCCTTGTAGCCTGAATTGACGGGACAACCTGAATCCATGTAGTTAGTACTATATGGAGAGAAAGCATCGGTTCCAAGGAAAATGCTAGTAGGAATGCATAAACCCCTTGATTTCTCAATGAAAATGGTAGTTATGCATTTATGGAAAGAAATGCAAAGAAGAGAAGAATGGAAGGAGGAGAAGTGCATATTGAAGAAGGAAATTCAAAAGAAAGATGAGGAGATTGAAGACAAGGATGCAAAAATTTCCACCTTGAAGAAGAACGTGGATGATATGTCAGCCTTAGTACCATAGATTTCAGAGTGTAGGGATCCTCCAAGGGCCTATGCTCTACACTTGAAGGAGAAATATCTTTATTTTAAGCTGGCCAAAATTTTCTAAGATTTGAACCCTTCTATTGAGACCCCTGTTGATTTTTTCAATGCTTATCGAATTGCTTCACCTGAAATGAAGAATTTGTTGTGTGAGTTTTATTTCCATAATTATGTTGTGACTTAAGACCATTATTGGAACCCACTGTTGTATGTTGGAGATTTCTAATTAAGGGAATTTATATATTGGGTAAAAAATGAGATTAGTTGGGGACAACAACATGTGGCTTATAAGCAATTGGAATTCAACATCCCTCTTCCCATCAGGGTTGAATCAAGGAATCCAAGGGACATTTACAGGGAATGACATAGAATGCTTTTTAGAACTAGCTATGGTAATAGGATTATGCCTTGGATAGAAGCAGTCTACAATGAGTATGAGGTAAAGGCAAAAGAAAAGAGGAAACAATGAAGAGATACCTCTCACAAAGATGGAACAACCTAACTAATGAGCTAAAATAGGTTGAGCCTCATTCCATCGAGAACTATGGTACAACACTCAAAATAATTGATAGATATATACAGGTTGGAAGAAAAAAGGGACGATTTTGGATTCCCTTGACTTTTTAGACACCCCTCTTTATGTGGCCTATGTCAAACTTTAGGTTTTACAACTATGATATTTTTGTAGAGAGACAGAGATGGATCAGATTGGACAGATTGGGAGGATTCTATTGGGACCCTGTTTCACATAGCAAACACTGATGTAAGGCAGTTGTCAATTGCAAATTTTAGAGCATTGACCAAGAAGAAGAACAACCCTTCCCTTGCTGGAGGACCAACAAAACCTTAGGTTGGGGGGAGTGATGAGCCTAGCTTATGGTCTAGTTTTGGGTAGAATTTATGATTTATTTATTGAATTTATCATGGACCTTGATGTTATGTGTTGATATTTTTATGATATTTCCTCATAACTATAGAAATTGGGCTTAATCTTATTTTTACAAATCTTTAATGACATTGGCATGTTATATGGACTATCTATATTAATTATGCATGTGGTTAATGAATTTTCTCTAAGGTAGTTATAGATATGCAATTATTGTGTGTTCTAACATTGCCATGTAGATATAATTTGAAGATACTAAATTGAGAAAGACACCGCCAGCTAAGCATGCACCATAACGTCTAGCAAGGGAATCGTTCAAAGGGAAAAGGAGGTCGATGGTAGGAGATTCTCCATGTAAATAAAATGTAACCACCTTGTAGTGGACTTTAATGTTGTTGAGAAATATTGGAGTTATTGTTGTGCTAAATTTGCGGACATGTCTGACCAGATTCCATGCACGCGTAACTGCCTCTCTATTTTCTCTATTTTCCCTAAATTGGAAATCTCCCAGTTCATGGAGTTGAACACCTTGCTTAGTTGGTATTATAAATAAAGATCAGATGTTCCTTCTCACAAGGTTGTGCGATTTGATATTGTACTTGCATTCTTATATTTCAGTGATACAATTACACTGCTCTACTATACTCATGATTTATAATGAATAAAATGAAGTTCTAAGTTCAAGCATCTAAGTTTTCATTAGTAGTAGAGGATACTCATCCAAGGGGGCCCACTTGGTGAGAAATCCATCCTTTACCTTCGTTTAGCCTAGTTATTACTTTCTGTTTAGTAATTAGTTAAGAATCTAGCATTGAATTTTCCTATAGCCACTAGAATTCCATTTTGTGATTGTTCCTCCAGCCAAAGCAGACAAAGTAGTTTTATGTTTGTTGTTCATATTTTTATTTATATCATGCATTTCAAGCTTAGTATGGTTGTTGGTTGATGTTCAAAATTTATATTATTCCTTTCCAAGCAATTTACTTTTAGCATTGTGTCTTTCTTAGCTGTAGAATGAAAATGGCTACTTTGAGTTCCTAGTGCACATATTGTGCTAACCCATTTCAAGTTCATGTCCTTGGGTTGACAAGTTAAATGCACCTTCATGATGATTGAAATAGCTATTCAGGTTAGATGTCCAATCTCTGAATCATGGTTGTAAAGGCCTAGTTGTTAAATCATTGTAGGAGGCCAACACCTAATTTTGGAATGATTAACATTAAAATGAACCTAATGTTGCCTTGATCTAGTGTTGTAATGTGTTTCACACATTCACATTAGGTTTAGGTCCCTTTTAAGCTCAATAGATCTAATTTTTCCTTAATTTAGTATTATAAAGTGTATTTATTTACACCTTCACATTAAGTTTTGGGCCCTCCTGCATTTATAACCTTCATATCATCATTAATAGGCCTGTAAGACCCTTTATTATGCATCCTAAGGCTTATTTCAATCGAGATACCAACATAATAAACAAATATGTGCTTAATATATGAAAGGAAGAAAATTGTTTTGCTTCCCTCTTAGGGCTTAGGACCTAAAAGGGAAATTTTCACTTTCACTTAAGAACAAACCCTTGAGCTCTCAATGCAAAGGAGAAAGATATCTTGCAAGAGGGTTTTTATAAGGGTTGGATATGAACTAATAAGGGGTTCACCACAAGGATTAGACTTGGAAAAGATAATGAAATGCAAGATGCAATACTAAACCCTAATTCAATGTAATGACCTAGAAAAGTGCATGAAATGAAACAAAAAACTACAAAAATGAAGGTGTGCACCTAGGAATCTGGAGATGACTAGTGGAGGTCTAGAACACTAGAAAATATACTTTTAATGTTGACTAGGACTTATTTTCCAAGCTAGATGAATAAATCCAGTTTCTAGAAAATTGTGTAGGAACAAGAATCTACCAAATGGCTATTTGAATCTGCAAAATCCTAAAATTTGGATGGAGTTGGGACTCATTCGCCAAAAGTGGTGAATCATTCCAGTTGGGATTTTCTAAAACTTCAAAGGTTGATCCTGCTTTTCTCTATCTGCTCTGTTCTTTTTAAGTAATTTCCAAATCTGAATCTTTGTTTTGCAACCTATAGGTCTTCTCCAAGCTTCTCCAAGGCTTGATAACAACTTTGACAACTTTGAGTTCTTGAAAACTTTTCTCTAATCTTGCTCCTTAGGAAATCTACAACCTACACCTACAAATCACACACAAAGGAGAGGTAAAAATGTTGTGGGGTTAGTGGATAGGGGTTTTCCTTGGTCAAACCCCATTTTGGAAATAAATCATTGAAATGAAATCAAATAAGAAGGGAGAATGATGAATGAACAAATGACAATATTGCAACTCACCAAAACCTTGCAATAAAGTACTGCAAATATGCTTGAAATGGTTGCAATGGATGTAGACTTTGAATCTTTCTTGAATTATGTTGATCTTGAATGAAACACTTGCTTGAGTCATAAATCCTACATCACAATTGTTATCATAATAACAAACATGATGCATGAAATATTTGACATGATTATTGATAATTGATTGCTACTCTAAAATGCTTGATAATTTGCTCTTAAAGACATTTGAATGCTCTTGTAAATGATTTTGAACTCAAACTTGCTATAAGAATGCTCATTCAACTTGCTAGGTGTAAAATGAATAAAAAAACCCTGTATTTATACTTGATTATGCAAGAATTCCCAAAATTACAACACTATGAGTCGACATTAGATCTAGGAGAATAAAATCCTGCCAAAAATTTGAATTAATTTTGATTTTGGGCCACATGGGACTCATTCACCCAAGGTAGTGAATGAGTCCCACCAGGCTTAATTTTCAGGACTAATTTTAAAAATGCTTAGAAATGTGTAAAACCAAGTTTGGGACCAAAAGATCTAGGTGGGACCCATTCACCCAAGGTGGAAAATAAGTCCTAGATCACTAAATCTGGTCCATTCAAACCTGAAACACCTAAATTATGATTGGCTAATGATTGGTGTTAGGATTATCCTCGAAAAGATCTATTAAATGAGGCCTGTGTATGGAAAATAGGGCATATTAAAGCATAAGAAAGCCCAATTATTAACGACAAGCCTAGAAAAGTGTGAAAGTGTGTTACAATATTTTTCAAAACTTAAAAATAAGGCAAGATTAAGATTTATTTTGATTAAAAAGATGTTTATTAGGTGTAATTAATTAATAAGACCTTAGAAAAGTGTGAAAGTATGTTACAACACTTCACAACACTTTAGCAAGGTACCATTAAAATTCATTTGTTCACAAGGGCCTAAGACCTAATGTGAACGTGTCAACCACATTACAAGACTAAATCAAACCAACATTAAGCTCAAATTCACAAGGAGGGCCCCAACAAGTGTGAAAATGTCCCTAATGACATTTTTCAACACTACAATATCTTAAATCCATAACATTTCCTCTACCTAAAAAGGCTTGATGGGACCCATACACCACCTTGGGCATATGAGTCCCATCCAAATGGGTCCTATATGCCACAAGTGGTGTATGAGTCCCATTTGGCCCCTTTTTAGAGTTTTGAGTGGGAAATTAGGGTTTTGTATTCAAATTTCATGAATGTCAGCATTTGGGATCTAATAAACAATAAATTAGATAAAGTGCCTATATAAAAATGGTTTCAAATAATTATTTGAGCTAAGCATTCATGATATCAACTAAGCAATCAAGAGTCAAGCATTCCAAGACTTCACAAGAGCATCAAGAGAGTTTACAAGAGAATTTATAAGGAATTCAAGGGTATATTTCTTCATCATTTGTTGCAACAATTCAAGATCCATTATCATGTCAAGGTCATCAAGCATCAAGCATGTTGTTGACCTAGTGTTTTGATGTAGCATCCAAGATCCAAGATTAAGCATTCTTCTGCAACTAATTCAAGATCAAGGTCTACATTTTACATGGCCACTTCATGATAGATTTATGGTTTGCATCTCTGGAACCTCTAAAAATGGGGGATAGGTTGATCAAGTGCTATCACACTAACTTTCAAATTTATTCCACTCAAGGATAACCCTAGAGATCTCAATGAAAAGGAGAAAGAGATATTGTAATAGGACTGTCCTAGGAATGAAATATAATCTAATGAGGGGTTCACCACCAATTTTAGACTTTCTAAGATAATGAAATGCAAGATGAAATGAAAAACCCTAATTGAATGTAATATTTCACTAAATGACCTACAAAAGTGAACAAAACACCACAAAAAACTGCAAAACAAAAAGTATGCACTTGGAATCTAAAGAAGGTTGAATGGAGATCCTTAAAATTGAAAAATCTACTTTTATTGTTGATTGAGACTCATTCGCCAAGCTGGGAGAATTAGTCCAGTTTCTAGAAAAATGTTCAGGAATAGAAATCTGCCATAAGGGTATCCAAATCTGCAAAATCTTGAAAATGTACTAGAACTAGGACTCATTTTCCAAAAGTAGTGAATCAGTCTAGTTGGGATTTTCTACAACTTTTAAAGCTAACTTTGCTCTTCTTTGTCCGTTTTTTCCTTCCTGACTGATTTATGGATCTGAATCTCCAATTTACAACATGTAGATGATCTCCGCAGTTCAACAAGTCTTGATACCAACTTTGACAACTTTGATCACTTGACAAATTTTCTCCAATCTTGCTCCTTATGACATATGCAACCTAAACCAAACCCTAGAAATAAGGTGTTGCAAATGTGTTTGAAATGGCTGCAATGGATGTGGTTCTTGAATCTTCCTTGAATGAAGTTGATCTTGCTTAAAATATTTGCTTGAATCATAAACCCTACATCACAATTGTTAGCACAAGAACAAAAATGATAGGTGAAATATTTGACATGATGTTTAACACTTGAATGCAACTCTAAAATTCTTGATAATTTTCCCTTAAATGCTCTTGTGAATTCTCAAATGCTCTTTTGAACTCTATTGAATGCTAGGTGAGAATATGAGTGAAAGAACCTTGTATTTATACTTAATTATGCAAGAATTCCTAAAATTACAGAACTACAAGCTAACATGAGATCTAGGAAAATAATATGCCACTAGAAATTTGAATTAAATTTGATTTTGGGCCACATGAGACTCATTCACCTAAAGTGGCGAATGAGTCCCATCAGGCATAATGTATGGGACCAAAAACCAAAAGTGCTTAGAAATATGTGAAAACTAGTTTGGGACCCAAAAATCTAGGTGGGACCTATTTTCCCAAGGTGGTGAATGAGTCCCAGATCACCAAATCTAGGCCACACAAGCCATAAACACCTAAATTATGATTGGTTAATGATTGGTGTCAAGATTATCCCTAAAAATATGTAATAAATGAGGCTTGTGTATGCAAAATAGGGCCAATTAAAGCATAAGAAAGTTGAATTATTAATGACAAGCCTAGAGAAGTGTGAAAGTGTGTTAAAACACTTTACAATGCTCCAAATAAGGAAAGATTAAGGTTGATTTTGATTAAAAATAGGTTTATTAAGCTTAGTTATTTGATAAAACCCTATAAAAGTGTGAAAGTGTATAATAACACTTCACAACACTTTAGCAAGGTTCTATTAAAATCCATTAGTTCACAAGTGCCCAAGACTTAATGTCAATGTCTCATCCACATTACAACACTAAATCAAGGCAACATTAAGCCAAAATCACAAGAAGGGCCTGAACAAGCCAGAAAAAGTAGAAGGGGTTACTTTTTCAGTGACTCCATCTAGCCCCCACTTTAGTGAGAGGATGAACTTGCTTCAAACTCACACTAAAGTAGACAATAATGCATCAAGAGGGGTTCAAATGCACCAATTCCAATAAGATGAGATAACAATCAAAAGGGGTGATCAAGGCCCCAGGATCAATATCCCATGGAAAACCAATATAGAAACAAAAGAACACACATGAGAATGATATAAAGAGCAACAACAAAGCACAAGCATGCACTGTCAAAGATGAAAGAGAGAAAAAGGTAAAAGATAAAAGAGAACCAAATCAAGCTTCGACTATTTGTCCATCATGATGTCGATTAGATCTAGGTTGTTTGTCTAAAAAATGCATACTCACTTTGTGGCAACGAAACTCCTGGCTATCCTTTGGGTGAGAAGTCCAAAAAGATGAGAAACATACACTCATGGCTGGTATGCACTCAAACACACATGTGAGTGGCTATGGGTAAATTCATGCCTCGGTCAGGCTTCCTACTCAAAATTTACCATAGTTATACCCCCTGATAACTTTAATAAGGTGTCACGCAAAAAAATGATTTTCGAGCTTCATGAGAAAAGAAAAACTTTGTATGCTTGGAGCTCATGAACAAACATGATGGCTCTATAGGCATGCAAGTTGTGTTATGCAAGGTGGCCATATAACAAAAAATGCAAAATAGGAAATGTTCAAAGGAGTCTTGATTAGTTCATGCAAGGTCTTTAACTTAGGTAACATTGTGCCTAATGTCTCCAAGAGAGGACCAATCAAAAAATAGAAAATTCACGCCTTCGGGGATGCGGTGTGTCGCATCAAGCCACTAAGACGAATGTAATATGCTAAGAGAGATCATGCTCTTGAAGGAAATCACACCCAATGTCATCCAAAAAGCGAAAAATGCATCATATGAAGTAAGAAAACTACACCATGAATAAAAAAAATACAAAAGAATAATGCCAATGTATGCCCCCACTTTAAAGAAATTGCTAAACACTGTACTATGAGCAATTACTTTAAAGTAACAAATAAAAAATGCAAAAAAGGAAGACATGAGAGACAACTTGGAAATCCCTCTTTCAAGTCATATGTTTCCAAGTAAAGCTACGTCATGTAAGAGAAAAATAAAAGAGAGGGGTTGCCCCCAAAATGAAAACACCAAACACATAAGGGATCTATGGATTTGGGGTTAGTAAGTTTTTTGCTGCAATTTTTTTAGAGAGCTCAGAACTATCATCATCCCCCAAATACACAGAACTGGAAGAATGACATAAAAAGAGTGAAAATAAAGAAAAACCTTTTGGTTCAACAAGGAAGAGACATGAATTTCTCAATACCTTACATCATCCCCAAAAGGAAAACACAAGAAAAAAGAGAAAAAGAAAATGAAAAGGAAAAAGAAACCCTTTTGGGTCAACATAGAAGAGACATGAATGTCTCAATGCCTTGCATCATCCCCAAAAGGAAAACAAAAGACAAATGAAAAAGGTAAAAAGCGAGAAGATGTATGACATAGAGAATAATGGAAGTAAAAATATAGGAATGTCACAAAGAGAGAGAGAACATCACAGGGAGATCGCATCACACACATTCAATCACACAAAATAAAATGAAAAATAAATAATGCAAGAGACTAGGAAGGAACATGTGAGTCAACCAATGAGCAGGTCATCCACCTCCCAATCATGTTCATTGTATATCAAAGGTGAACAACTAGCCAAAGGGACAAGAGAAAGTGCCAAACTAGGGGAAGTACCAGGTTCAACACTCTTTGTAGGATATTTATCATCTAAGCTCATGGAAGAGGAAAACAATGTATTCAATTCATTATGCACCTCTTTGTCAATTTTAGCAACCTTTTCATTGTCATCCAAATTAATCACAATAGGAGGTAGAAGGATAATGTCCATAGAAGAGTTCAACACTTGTTGTGGTTGTTGTATTGGATTATTTTGTTTCAAGGTAGGGGTAGAGTGTTGGTGTGAATAAATTTATTGTACCTAGTTATTTCACTTACTAGGTAATTAGTGGACATATTCACTGAAAGAGAGGGAGACTACCATGTGCAAGACCCCAGGTCACAAAGGGTCAAGATGTGAGAGGCTGCCCTAACTTATCTCAGATAAGTGTAATGTTTAGGAAATGTGAGGTGAGAGTAATGAGGACCATGGGGCCTCTCAATTACTTTGCAAACCTGAAATACAAGAAAAGGCTAGGCAAGCTAGTTTCTAGGTCTAACATTGCATCTTGGAAAGCTCTCTGTCGAAGGACAAAAGCACAATCTCTGGACATCAGTGTGGCATATTGGCATCTCAAAAGTGTGTTGTCGTTCATATGACCAAACAACAATAAAGACGAGGTCAAACCAACAAAAGAAGCTAACGACCCAACTGACTAACTAAAGGGTCAGAATGACGCAACTAGATAAATTAAATACTCTCTAATATTATTAAGAAAATATGCAAGAGTGACGAAAATAAGGAGAAGCTCACTGAGGAACTTGTTCACCAGCTGGTTCTCCGAGAAGCACGCACACCTACACACAGGAAGAGTGAAAATGTTGGGTGGTTGTATAGGGGCCTTCCTTAGTCAGACCCCCGTTTAGGTCTTTCCACCTCCATGAACAACCAAGAAAATGAGATAAAGAAATAGTATAGTAAAGAGAAAATAAGCACTACAAAATAGTGTTATGATACTCAACCAAGTGACAGAGGAGAGGAGAGGGAAGCTTACCACCTCCACCAAGAGCACTCAAGGATTCTTGCGGGAGAAATGAAAGTACTCAAGCCTCTACTGCAATGGAATAGTCCCAAACTTTCTCTACCGAAGTGGTGGAGTGTTGCTTTGCTGCAACAGAATTCTTGGAATGTTGCTAAAAGTGTTGGATTGAATGCTTGAAGTGGTCAAGAGTGAGATCAGTGCTTGGAAGAAGATGAAATGCTTGTTCAAGGAGTGGATTTAAAGAACGGATGGAGAAAAATGGCCATATACAGGTCAGTTAGCCGAAGGGGGCATTACAACTTCACCTCGAATGAGAAGAGTAATGCCTCTGCAAGTTCAGCCGTAGGAATCTACTAGGGACGTAAGTGCACCACACAGACATTTACACACCACGCAGGCATGCCCGATAGAAACGCCTCCATCGAGGCTCAAAACAGGTACCAAGTGGGATGGAAGCAGTGAGCTTAGGTGGAATTAAGCCTTTGAACTTGGTTTTCTAAGGTGGGTAAAGGAAAAAAGGGGATTTGCACATGCGGTGAAAATTCACTCTTATACATTTTTCCCCCACTTTAGCGAGCAAAAATACTGATGAGTGCTCGGTAAAGTAGATCAAGAAGAGTGTAAGGTTAGAAATGTATACCTGAACCGTCAAGGAAGTAGTGCTCATTCTGGTGTACCTAAAGGTCAAGGCAAGTGAGGGGCTTCATAGCTACTCAAAACTATGAAGTTGAAGAAGAAAAGCACCTTATAGGTTCTCAATCCTATAAGGAAGGCATCCCCCAAAAACTATAGCATGGAGGAGACCCAAAGGAAGCGCCCTACAGGCTCTCAATCTTGTAGGTAAGGTATTCTTCATGAACTCAAGCATGAAAAGTACCAAAAGAAGTGCCCTATAGGCTCTCAGCCCTATAGGGAAGGTATTCTTCATGAACTCAAGCATGAAGAGTATTGAAAGAAGCACCCTATAGGCTCTCAATCCTATAGGAAATTTATTCTCCATGAACTCAAGCATGAAGAACACCCAAAGAAGCACCCTATAGGCTCTCAGTCCTACAGGGAACGTATTCTCCATGAACTCAAGCATGAAGAATACCGAAAGAAGCACCCTATAGGTTCTCAGTCCTCTAGGGAAGGTATTCTCCACAATCCCAAGCATGAAGAATAACAAAAGAAGTGCCCTACAAGACCTCAGTCCTACAGGGGAGGTATTCTCTACAAACTCAAGTAGGAAGAATATCGAAAGAAGCGCCCTATAGCGAAGGTATTCTCCACGAACCCAAGCATGAAGAATACCGAAAGAAGCACCCCACAAGCCCTCAGTCTTGTAGGGCAGGGATTCTCCACAAACTCAAGCATGAAGCATACCAAAAGAAGCGCCCTATAGGTTCTCAGTCCTATAGGGAAGGTATTCTCCATGAACCCAAGCATGAAGAATACCTGAAGAAGTTCCCCATAGGCCCTCAGTCCTGCAAGGGAGCCACCCCCAAGATCTCTCGTATGGAGGAAGCTCAAAGGAAAAAACCCTACAAGTTATCTGTCCTACAGGGAGGTATCCCCGAAGATCTCTCATGTGGAGGAAACCTGAGAAAGAAAACTTTGTAGAGTCAGGAAGCAACCACGTAGATGAGTAAGTGGATAGTTGCGCAGACTGTTGACAGTTTTGAATTTTTTTGAAAGGGGTCCCTCGGGGACCAGTTGTGAAGAGAGGGTCCACTCAAGGGATGCACAGTCCAAAAGTAAATATTCTTCTTCCCCAAATCAATCCTCCATCAAGGAATCCTTTTGAAAAATGTTCACTTCATTAAGGAATTTGAAAGGAAGAATATTCCACCACACGAGGGGAAGATCAAAGTTGTTCCCGCTCTAGAGGAAGGTTCTCAAGTCCTTTCTTTATGATCCCATGATGAAGGAAACATGTTTCGTTTGGGTTTTGTGTTGAGAATGTTATTTCAAAAGAAGGTTTGCGCAGATTTTTGAGAAAAGATCCATTTAGCAATTAATGCATTTTCTAAAAATTGAAGTGTTAAAGAGAAGGTGTTGTCGCACATGAAAGGGACAATTCAAGCAAAGAAGAAAGAAAGATAAAGAGAAAGAAAAAGAGAAAATAATACGAAACAAAGGGAAAAAGGGGATCTGGTTTAGCAGGGTCAGATCTGTTTGAGCTCATTTAATAATAGGTAACTACAATGCAAGGAAAAAGATCATCAATCCCCAACTAGATTAGGAAGAATGCATAGAAAACAAAGTAAAAATAAAAATAAATAAATAAAAAATTGGTTCACCATGGAAGGGAAGCCTAAATGCCCATAACACTTTGCATCATCCCCAATTTATCGAAAGTCAATCACAAACATGGAAGAATGATGATACAAATAGAAGAAGGTTGACGACACAAAAACCATGCTTGTATCTAAGCACCAATAGGGGTGATGAGATTCATCTAGGCACACATAGTACGAGTATGAGGGAACACATTACAAAACACACATGTACACATACACAAGATCAAGAAAAAGGGCCTCCTCCTAACATTGATTGGCCAAGAGGTCGTCTGCTTCCCAATCAAAATCCTCATAAGGGGAAGGAGGATGAACTTTAAAAAGGAAGGATATTAAGAGGAGGGGCGGGTAGCCCTCCTGCAACAAGGGCCAAGGAAGAGGGCCCCTCAAGGTCCTCTACATCGAGCTCTTATGGAGTCAGTCAATAATTTCACAAAAATCACTGACAAGGCTGGAGCCTCATCCACGGAGTTAAACATGCACCCCACAAGAGCGTTATGTCTTACTTCAACAAACAAGATGGGTTGCACCTAAGGTTCACCGCTAAGCTCTCCAAGTGACTCGGGAATGGTGACGAACTCAGGGGAAGTCGAGACTAGTTATGTCACTAGGACAAAACAAGTCAGCACAAGACCACCTTGTGAAGAAGGTGGGATCCTCTTATGCCCTTCATTTCCAGAAGGACCACCCCCATCCTCTTTCTTCGTTGGAGGAGATGAACTCCCCACAAACGAAGCTAGGGGTGTAGAGGAAGAGGAGGAAAGAACTGTAGTGGACACAACCAAGGTATTAATCATCTCCACGAGCTTCAAGAAATGATGGATATCCAGAACAAACATCAGCAAAGGCAGCTCCATCGAAGGAGCAATGAACACCTGTACCCATTTAGGGTTAGGTGCATTAAGACTCGCAATGGAAGCCAGGAGCAGTACAAGACTAGACTGAAGAGAGGCAGAAGGAGGGGAAGAAGAAGACATTACAGGAGGCCTTGAAGTAGTGGTGGTTATTTCATCCTCCTTTCTTTGTGAGGTGGCCTGCTTGGCCAGGAGAGCCTTTTGTCGGCGCTTGTATTCATGTGCAAGGCAGTTTCTACAGCTCTTGGAGTTAGGGGCCGAAGGCTGCATGGGAGCAGAGGGTTCCTACTCAACCATGGGAATGCCTACCACGGCTATTTTCAGCAAAGGGACAGGTTCCTGCATGGGAGCAGGGGGAATAGGCTAAGGAGCGATAGGGGGAGTTGATTCGGGAGCCTCGACAGCGGGCCTCTTTTTGCTCATTTCCTTAGGATTAGGAGTGGTAGGAGGCCGCAAAGGTCAAGAAAAAGAGGACTCTCCTCAGAGAGACCTTCTTCCTATCATACCGAATAGGTCTAGACTTTGTCGGCAAAATAAGAAGCTTGAATGTGAGATGCTTAGGCTTCCACCAAGTGGACACTAAAGGGTTCTCCTACAAACAAGGAGCAGAACCTGATGGTACCACAGTTGAGTGAGAAGAAGCATCAGACTGGGCAACAAAAGAGGAAGAAGGAGGATCACAAGACCTTTTCTCTTCTTCCTTCCTTCAAGCCTTAGTGCCATCGTTGTCAGCCTTTAAACAAGCCCTAAGTGAACTAGCATAGGGTGAGGGAGGATACCTCACTTTCGGTCTTAAATGTGATTTCTTATAGTTTTGATATGTTCGGTGCAGAAGATCTGTCCTAGGTGGAAGAGGACCAATGGGTGTAGGCCAAGAGTGATCTAAGGAGTAGCTACCATGTGCAACTGGCGGTCTATAACTAGTGTCATGGATTACATGCACGAAGCCCCCGTGAATAAATTTTAGACATTTATGCACGATAGAGGGTACCACGTTCATCGCCACCAACCAAGGGATACCCAATTTCACCATAAAGAGTTTAGACCCAGGGATGATGTCAAACAAGAGTTTCAAAAACTTAGGTCCAACTAAGTCCAATAAGACAATACTACCTAGAGGGGGTACAGAAAGCCCATCATTCATGCAGGTGGTACTCATAGGAGCGTCATACCCATCCTTGTGTAAGAAAATTATTAGTATAATCTCCTCTATTATTATGTTCACTTGTGATGTCGGGTCAATGAGAACACCAACTACGATGTTTCCATTGATCTGTCCAGGAATGTAAAGAGGAGACGGTCCCTTGTTAAAGCCCATCGGAAGGTCTTGTGAAGTGAAATTTATACCAATACCACTATCCATAGGCTGCGCAAAGGGCATGGGTTGGTGTGAGAAGGAAACCATTACACACACTAAACAATGCTTTCAAAGAGTCCCTAAAGGTTAACGGATGAGACGGTGACCCAATTAAGGTTTCATCATGCAATACCTTTGGAACCTTCCAACTATGCCAACTAGGGGTTGCAGGTTGGGTTGTAAGGTGACGGCCTTACAACACTCACACCTACAACACTCCTAGAGTACGAGGAAAGGAACTATCAGTATCACAAGGATGGAACCAAACTGGTTCACGTCGGGTTCACCAAAAATGTAAGAGAGGGGGACCACCACATGCAAGAACCTAGGTCATGGATGGTCAAGATGCGAGAGGATTCCCTAACTTACTTCAGCTAAGTGTAATATTTAGGAAATGTGAGGTGAGAGTAATGAGGACCGCGGGCTTCTTAGTTACTCTGCAGACCTAAAATATAGGAAAAGGCTAGGTGAGCTAGTTTCTAGGTCTAACACTGCATCTTGGAAAGCTCTCTGTCTAAGGACAAAAGTGTGATCTCTGGACCTCAGCATAGCGCGTTGGCATCTCAAAAGTGCACTATCATCCATATCGCCAGACAACAATAACAACAAGGTCAAGCCAACAAACCTAGCTAACAGCCTAGATGACTAACTAAATGACTAGAATCATGCAACTAGATAAATTAAATACTCTCTAATATTATAAAAGCAAATATGCAAGAGTGGAAAAAATAAGGAGAATCTCACTGAGGAACTCGTTCACCAGCTAGTTCTCTGAGAAGCACGCAGACCTACACACAGGAAGAGGGAAAATGTTGGGTGGATGTATTGGCCTACCTCAGTTAGACCCCCGTTTAGGTGTTTCCTCCTCCACAGAAAGCCAAGGAAATGAGATAAATAAATAGTATAGTAAAGAGAAAATAAGCACTACAAAACAGTGTTATGCTACTAAACCAAGTGATAGAGGAGAGGAGAGGGAAGCTTACCACCTCCACCAAGAGAACTCAAGGCTGCTTGGTGGATAAATGAGAGTACTCGAGCCTCTATTGCAATGGCATGGTCCCAAAATTTCTCTACCGAACTGGTGGAGTGTTGCTTTGTTGCAATGGAATGCTTAGAATGTTGCTAGAAGTGTTGGATTGAATGCTTGAAGTGGTCAAGAGTGATCTCAGTGCTTGGAAGAAGATGAAATGCTAGACAAGGAGTGGATTTGAAGAAGGGATGGAGAAAAATGGCCATATTTAGGTTGGTCAGCTGAAGGAGGAATTACAACTTCACCTGCAATGAGAAGAGTAATGCCTCTACAGGTTCAACCGCAGGAATCTACTAGGGATTTAAGTGTTTCCTGTGGATGTTTGTGCGTCGTGTGGGCGTCCCTGTTAGAAACACCTCCACCGATGCTCAAAATAGGAGCCAAGTGGGATGCAAGTAGTGGGATTAGGTGGAATTAAGCCTTCAAACTTGGTTTGCTAAGGTGCGTAAAGGAAAAAAGGGATTTACACATGGGGTGAAAATTTACTCTTATACATTCATATGTTAAGTTTGCTTAGGTTGTAAGATTCTTTCTAGAAGGTGTTAGTTGTCATTAATTGTTATCTTATCCTTTAACAACTGACACATGTGACCTAGGTAGTTGTGATAAGTTGTCTCATGTCATAAGATTAAGAAACTTGTCATAATCTAATGACATCTTGTATCTCACCTTGGCTAGATAACCAAGGGGTCTCTACTACATTGTACACTGACTCCTTTTGCATTCATTGATAGGAATATAGTTTATTCTTGTCATATTGATCTTATGAGTATTTTGTGCTTTCCATAGGCCTTTAGATCAGGGGTGGCTATATCCATTGCCAAATCTTACATGGTATCAAAGCATAATAAGCAAATCTGGGAAAAATATTTTGCCTCTTGATCAAGCCTTGTCATGTACTATTTGTTCTTCCAACCGACAACCAATAGGAGCCAATTTCTCCTACGTACATCCAAATGGAGGAAATATTTTCATGATCATTTTCTTTGGGTTCTTTTGGCTGGCTTCTTCATCAACATTTCTAGTTTTGTATCATGGTTGTTGTTGTTCTCCTCTATGCAATGTTGTAAACACACTAAAATAAAGTGTCACATTCTTGCTATCAATGTACTATGTCATATTATATGTTTCTTTAGATTGATCTATGTATCTAGTATTAGTTCCTATATACTTAGCAAATAAAATGGCTAGTTACCCATGAATTTTGGTGTGATGGACTAGATACCATATAGACACTCCTATTTTGCAAGAAATCTACCTGCCTTCAAAAGTTTGGTTTCACATCTAGAGACTTGGTACTTGTCTCCAAGTGATAGGGATATACCAATCTATCAAGAGAGTGTCTATTTGATACTCATATAGTTGTCTCCTTGGTTCTAACCTTATTCCTATTGTAGTGTGGATTCATCTCCAGTTCTTACTCTTGAGTTGACAGTTTCAACTCAGTCACCAGTTATGTGGCATCTTGTATAGTAGTACCTAATTATTTCTATCTATGCTTTTCACAATTTGGCATTCTTTTTTAGCAACATTTGGAGGACTTTTCATCATCCTTGGTCCACTATACACATTTTTCTACATTGTCTCCTTCTTTAGCTAAGATTGGGGACTTGTGATATTGTGACATTGGAGCAAAGACTCACCCTTGAGGGGCGGTTGCATGGACTTTCTACATTCTCTTTTGGGGGGGACTTTTTCCTCACTTGAGGCTTTGTCCAACTCATTTTTTGAGAGTAGTTTCTTGTTTTGTTTCTCTCTTTTGGGGAGGAGTTTTATCCCACTAGTTTTTCTCCTTTTCCTCCTTTATGAGGGATTGCATTGTGTTTGTACATGGGTACATAACATCCTAGTATTTGTGACCCATCTTTGCATCTTGGAGTCATTTGTATAATAATATTCTCCCTAAGTTGCACTTAAGTGGGGGTATTGGTATGAATAAATGTCTTGTACCTAGTTATTTCACTTACTAGGTAATTAGTCGACATATTCACATGTTAAGTTTACTCAGGTTGTAAGATTATTTCTAGAAGGTGTTGTCATTAGTTGTTATCTTATCCTTTGACAACCAAAACATGTGACCTAGGTAGTTGTGATAAGTTGTCTCATGTCATTAGATTAAGACACTTGTCATAATCTCATGACATCTTGTATCTCACCTTGGCAATATAACCAAGGGGTCTCTACTACATTGTACATTGACTCCTTTTGCATTCATTGATATGAATAAAATTTATTCTTGTCATATGGATCTTATGAATATTTTGTGCTTTCCATAGGCATTTAGATCTTGGGTGGCTATCTCCATAGCCAAATATTACATAGAGTCATCATGCATTTCTTTGGTCAGGTTTGTATCTTAATTTTCTTTGTTTAATTCTTCATGTAACTTGTGAGCAAGGGCACGGCGTCTATGCCTACACTCTCTAGCACCTCTATTTCTTTTAGTTTTTTTTTCAAGTTGTGTTTTTGTAGGAGCGGGTTGATCAACCATGGGTTTCTTTTCTTCCCTAAGAGGAGGAATAGAAGGAACCACGCGAGGTTGTTTAACCACTTTCTCTTTGAATTTGTATACTTGTTTGATTTTATGAGGTGCATCGGGGTTGTTTTCATTATTTTTTGGTCATTTGTAAGATGTAGATGAAGGTTCTATCTTAGTTTGATCTTGGTTGTGTTGATGGGTGTTTTTTCACCTTCTCAACATAGGCAATGCACAAGTGAACTACCTCTCTTGAAAGGTAGAAATCTGCAAATGAGTTCTAGATCACCACCCCAAGGTCTCTCAAGTGTTAGGTCATGACAATGCTTGGAATATCTCAGTTGGTTTATGTGGTTTACTGGTAATCACAGGGCAGCCTTTATGGTTTACAAAGCATGGGAACTTGGGTCTACAAATGGAGTTTCAAAGTGTTGGAAGTGAATGAACAGTGGCTGCTCACTCAAAACAACAAGTTGAAACTCAATCACCAAGTTTGACATTTTGATGGTGCTTAAAATCCTACTCTAACAAGGAGCTAAAATAAATATCAAAAGGGTAAGGGTAAGAGAAGTTCTAAATCCTAAGCTATGAATGAATAGTAACAATGGAGGGTGCTACAGTAGACAAACTCCCACAAACTAGATTTTTATTGACCAAGAAAGACCTATAGCTACACAAAATTAGTGCAATCTTCTAAGGACTGTAGATTTTCAGATTGTGCATTCACCTCATGAACATACAATTGAACTAGGTTGTAGCAAATAAATTAGCTCAGAATAGCTTTACAAAGTGATTCATCATCAACAAACCACAAAAATATTGAGTTGGAAATGCATCAAATATTGTAATAGCCAACACCATTAAAGTCATCCAAGAAACTACAAAATAAAACTGACATGGAAGTAGAACCATGCATGCAAGATGAGAAAACTCAAAGAGAACATCCATAAAATCATGCAATGTTGTCTTTTATTGCCACAAACTCCCTTTACACCAGTTCTCCAACCATTTACAAATGAGGTGCAAGCCAATTTAGAGTTTTCCAAAGCCCAAATGAATGGCTAGGATTAATTCACAATGTGTGGCTCATATTCAATACAAGTTAGGGTTTCACCTACCCCCAATATTTCACAATTTAAAATAGGTTATTTTTTCCTCTTCCCTATTTTGTCTTGTAGCCTATTTTGTCTTCTAGTGACCTTGGCACTATAGCAGTTTTGTCCTATAGTGACTGCCTTCTTTGATGTAGCTGAAAACTTGTAGGAAGATGCCTTTTGTTTGATATGTTTGCAGTATTTCTTCATTGAATCTTGTTGTGGATTTGTGTCATGAAAATGAATTATGCTACTCCTGCTTCTGATGGATAGCTTCGGACAATCATCATCATTTGGTGGAAAATAAAATAGCTCCTTCTTGTTCCCTTGAAGGTCACCCTTTGCATTTTTGTCACTAACTTCCTTGACATAGGCCTCCTTCTAATGCCAACTCTATTAATGGCTGCTAGGAGGAGAGGCGAGCATAAAATGAGTGGTGACAGGAGCAATGTTCTTTTTCCTTGTTCATCTTTCTCAATGGGCCTTCTCGATGGACCCATGGTAGGTTCCGTAAATCTTGCATACACGAAGTGCAGTAAGTGCTTTCATATGCAAATCAAGGAAAATGTTAGTCACATCTTGCAAACTCATTGTTAGATCCATCCATGCATCATTAAAAGATCATAATATTAATATTTGGAGCTCATTTGGACCACAAACATAAATGCAGGTTTAGGGGTGTGGGTGCCATAGGGCGGAAGGATAATAGGCAATGGATGGTAGATGATAGACAACCTTCCGTAGGGGCAGACCCACAAGCGGTGAATGATAGACGGGGGGACGACGACTAGCAAGGAAGTTCCCACAGATGGTAATGGAGGGATGACGACTCGCAAGGAAGTTCCCATGGATGGTGACGGAGGGATGACAGCCCACAAGGAAGTTCCCGCAGATAGCAACAGAGAGAAGATGACCTACAAAGAAATTCCTGCAGACAACAACAGAGGGACGATGGCCTGCAAGGAATTTCCTGTGAATGGTGATGAAGGGACGACATCCCGCAAGGAAGTTCTCACAAACGGCGACAGAGGGACAATGACCCACAAGGAATTTCCCATGGATGGTGATAGAGGGATGGTGATGGAGGGACGATGGCCTACAAAGAATTTCCCATAGACGGCGACGAAGGGATGGCAGCCCACAAGGAAATTCCTGTAGACAGTGACAGAATAAAAGATAGCATTACATGATTTTATGGGTTTTATCTTTGAGTTTTCTCATCTTGCATACATGGTTCTACTTCCATGTTAGTTTTAGCTTGTAGTTTCTTGGATGAATTTAATGGTGTTGGTTGTTACAGTATTTGATGCACTTCCAGCTCATGCTTTTTGTGGTTTGTTGATGATGAATCACTTTGTAAAGCTAGTCTAAGCTAATTTATTTTCTACAACCTAGTTCAATTATATGTTCATGAGGTGAATGCACAATCTGAAAATCTAAAGTCCTTAGAAGATTGCACTGATTTTTTGTAGTTGTAGGTCTTTCTTGGTCAAGAAAATTTTAGTTTGTGGGATTCTGTCTACTGTAGCACCCTCCATTATTACTGTTCATTTATAGCTTAGGATTAGAACAACTTATCTTACTCTTTCCTGTTTTTCTATTTCTTTGAATCTTGGTTAGAGTAGGATCTTAAGCATCAAAACAAGGAAAAATCTGATGAACACGATGAGTTTTAGCTTGTTGTACTGAGTGGGCAGCCACTGTTCATTCACTTCCAACTCTTGAAACTCCATTTGCATACCCAACTTCCCATGCTTTGTAAACCATAAAGGTCACCATGTGATTACCAGCAAAACACATCAACCAACTAAGATATTCCAGGCATTGTCATGACCTAACACCCGAGAGACCTTGGGGTAGTGATTTGTAACTTGTTTGCAGATTTCTACAAATAATAAAAGATAGAATAGGGAAGAGGACAAAATAACCTATTTTAAATTGTGAAATATTGGGGGTAGGTGAAACCCTAACTTGTATCAAATCTAAGCCACACATTGTGAATTAATCCTAGCCATTCATTTGGGCTTTGGAAAACTATAAATAGGGGCTTGCCCCTCATTTTTAAATGGTTGGAGAATTGGTGCAAAGGTAATTTGCAGCAATAAAAGATAGCATTGCATGATTTTATGGATGTTCTCTTTTATTTTTCTCATCTTGCATGCATGGTTCTACTTCCATGTTAGTTTTAGCTTGTAGTTTCTTGGATGATTTTAATGGTGTTGGTTGTTATAGTATTTGATGCACTTCCAGCTCATTCTTTTTGTGGTTTGTTGATGATGAATCACTTTGTAAAGCTAGTTTGAGCCAACTTATTTGCTGCAACCTAGTTCAATTGTATGTTCATGAGGTGAATGCATAGTCTAAAAATTTGTAGTCCTTAGAAGATTGCATTGATTTAGTGTAGTTGTAGGTCTTTCTTAGTCAAGAAAAATCTAGTTTGTGGGAGTTTGTCCACTGTAGCACCCTCCATTGTTATTGTTCATTCCTAGCTTAGGATTAGAACAACTTCTCTTACCCTTTCTTCTTTTACTATTTGTTTGAACTTTGGTTAGAGTAGGATCTTAAACATCAAAACAAGGCTACATATGATGAACATGGTGAGTTTCAACTCGCTATTCTTAGTGGAAAGCCATTGTTCATTCACTTCCAACACTTTGAAACTCCATTTGCAAACCCAAATTCCCATGCTTTGTAATGACAGCCTGCAAGGAAGTTCCTGCGAATGACAATAGAGGAACAACAACCCACAAGGAAGTTCCTACGGACAGTGACGGAGGGATGATGTCCCACAACGAATTTCCCATAGATGGCAACAGAGGGATAGCGGCCTACAAGGAATTTCCCATGGATGGAAATAGAGGGACGTCGACCCACAAGGAATTTCCCATGGATGGTGACGGAGGGACAACGGCCTAGAATGAAATTCTTGCAGATAGCAATATAGAGATGATAGCCTACAAAGAAGTTCCCATAGACAGTGATGGAGGGACGATGACCCACAAGGAAGTTTTCGTGGAAAACAATAGATGGACAACAGCCTATAAGGAAGTTCCTACAGACAATGAAAGAGGGATGGAAACCCACATGGAAGTTCCCGCAAATGATGATGGAGGGATGATGGCCCGCAAGAAATTCCCACAGACTGTGATGGAGGGATGGCAGCCCACAAGGAAATTCCCATGAATGGCGATAGAGGGATGATGGCCTACAAGGAAGTTCTCTCGGACAGTGATGCAGGCATGGCGACCCGTAAGGAAGTTCTTGCGAACGACGATGGAGGGACGATGACCCATAACGGAATTTCTGCAACTTCTCAAAACTCAATGAAACCTTGGAAGTTCACTTAGGCATCATAGTAGCATCAAAAATCCATAGGCAACTTGTCCCCAAAGTCAAAAAATGAAGGAAAACGCGAAGCGACTAGTGACCAAGTCAGGAGGAGCAAGACAAAAAGCGAAAAAAAGAAGGGGGGGAACTTTTTTTCTCTCTCAGATTCGAACACCTCAGGTAAAATGAAGGGTAGGAAGCAACATTTATAGGCCAATTGTCATTAATGGCATGCATTGATTTATTGGTACGAAAAACCTGAGTTAGGTGACATGTGGAATCCCACGCTCATTTGGATGCTTGGTCAAGGCTTAGACAGAGAAACTAAGTGTGAAGCCCTCCATGTGGGTGGAATTCAAAGGTTGGAAGGTATAAAAGAAATGAAATAGGAATGAAAACGCACATGAGGTGACCCATAATGGTGGGTCCATGGATCTTGAAGGACGCAGCGGTGGAAGCTAATGCGGGTTCCACATGTCGGGCATATGCACAGACTTGGCTGTAGGTAAATGGAAAAACACAATGGTGAATTGTAAGATTTGGCCCATGATTATGGGTCAGTGAGGCTTGACGGATGCTTGGGAAGAAATTCAAGCAAAACCCACAAGATCTAGCCTGCAGAGGCAAAATGACTTGGTGAAACCTTGATGGGTGAATCTAGCCAAGAGGATTTTGATCACTTTCAGGATTGTGGCCAACCTGGGCTTGGAAATAGGGGTGTGTAAAGTGAGATGAGAGCAAACCAGCTTGTCAGGAGCAAAAATGACCCATCAAGAGGTGAAAAAGAGGGGGTCCCCACCTTCGGTAGGGCGTGTGTGCAAAACATGCACAAGAAGTTGTTTGGGACTTCTTTAGGTTCAAGCATGGTTTTGTCAATGATGGTAGGTTGAGAGTTTGATGGGGACATGTTTTGGAGATACAGTATGACTATTTTCTTTGCTTTGAATTTTTGGTAGGATAGGAAAAAGAAGTATTTTTGTGGTTTTATAGGTTCCATAGGCTCGAGCCAAAAGGAATCTAAGGAAAAATTTCCTTTGGGTGACAAAGGGTTGAAGCCACTATGGTGGATAGCGAATATTTCATTGTCAAAGGGAAAATTTAAACATTTATGTACAATAGAAGGGACAACTTTCATGGAGCGAAGCCATGGATGGCCTAGCTTCACACGAAATTGGTCCGACTATGGGATGATGGAGAATGTGACATCTAATATTTTTGGTCCTATTTGCAATGTTAGGGTGATTGATCCTATTGTAGGGAAATCAAAACCATTGTGTGTCTTGATCCATGATTTCGGTTTTTCATATAAATCTTGATAGAGTTCATGCAAAATTAAGAATTCCTTGGTGATCACATTCTCTACACAGGTAGGATCTATTAGTATCCCATTAGTGGGCTTGTCATAGATATGGTCGGCTATGTAGAGAGTACCATCAGGTGCATGTTTAATTGTATCCTTAGAGGAGAAATCAATGTCAAAAGGGCTCTTAGTCTAGCCCTTACATTGAAAATGGAACCTCTGAAAATGGGCGATAGGTTGATCAAGTGTTATCACACCCACTTTCAAAGTTATTGCACTCAAGGATAACCCTAGAGATCTCAATGCAAAGGAGAAAGATATCCTTCAATAGGGTTGTCCTAGGAACTGAATATGATCTAATGAGGGGTTCACCACCATTTTTATACTTGGAAAAGATAATGAAATGCAAAACCCTAATTGAATGTGATGGCACTTTCAAATTTTGCAAAATCCAGAGTGCCCATATTAAAAACCCTAAGAATTTTTACCTAAAAATATATGTTTCATTGGTTGTTGGGTTCTTATATGTGGTTTAGGGTTTTGTTCATTTTTGTTGCTTGGCGTTCTATTTTTTTATTAACTATGTATGACTTACTGTCAGTCATACAAAATATTTCATGATCATTAATGTCATCATGTGACTGGCCCTTCTCATGTCTAGGTCTGAATCACCTGACTTTTATATCCTTTGTATTACATGACTCTGAAGTCTTGAGCCTACTATTTTCATGTCATCCTCGAGAAGTCCCCTCTTTTAGAACAACTAATCAACACGTGCTTATTAATTCCAACTTGATTCTTGATGGCCCTCATAGCTGTATCACTCATCGCTAATTTATTCATAGGTTTACACCTTGAAATAGTGACGAGCGATGGACTAATGTTTTCCTTTAACATCGATCATCGTTAATGGATTTTGAGCCTTCAAATTTGTAATAGCAATGAGTGATTCCCTAGTCTTATGTTCTTATTTCTCATCGTGGATCGTCATAAAAAAGATAAACTTGAATTAGCGATGAGTGATGTGATGTGATTTCCCATATATCGCTTGATCATGAATATGTTTTGAATGTAATTCTCACATTAGAAATATGTGATGAACTTTATAAATGTTGTAAATCCTCTCATCGCTAATTGGTTGCAAAATATATGAGGAGAATAGCAATGAACAAAGACCTTATGTTATATTTCTCATCGCTCATCGCAATTTTTTTTTAGAACTTGAGTTTTGAATTAGCGATAAGCGATGGATGTCCTCTAAAGGGTTTTCTGTCACTAATGAGATATGATCCTATGAGAAATGTATTTTGTGCCATTTGTTTTATATAGGTTGTATGTGTCTAAATCTGGTGCTTCCACTACATCTCTCCTTGCAGATAGGATCTTGGGTGCAAGGTTTGAATTAATGATGTGATGAAAGGATGAATATGACCGAAGGCCAGACCATAGAACCAGGAGCTAAAGATCATAGCAGGGATGTTTACATCATTGATAAAGTTGCGAAAAGATGAGGTACATCAGTGACAAGTGATGACCATTAATTATAAGGGCAACGTGGCATGATCTTGGGGATTCTGCATAAAGTAAAAAGGAAAGCAATGAAGAGGACTGGAGAATCGTTGATAAAGTTTTAAAGCGAGATGATCTGATGGACTAAAAATCATCATGTAAATGATTTCATCGCTAATTGAACCCTAAAATTTTTGGGGTGGATAAGGGATGAATCGTATACAAAAAATTTCTCTCTAAGAAAAATTGGTCCTGTGTGCTTTGCTGATATTAATGAAAAGCATGAATTAGGTTGGTGATACATGCTAATTGTCATATCAACAATGATTAATCAAGGTTAGAAAAGAACGTGGAATAATTTGAGATAGCCTCACTATTTTCAAGGAGAAAGTTCATAATGGTAAAAAAAAATGCTCATGGCCACCTTAGATGAAGTTTTAATTGCTCTAAGATGAATGGCCTAGATTCAAAGCCAAACTGACAAGTTACCAATTTTCTTGCATAAGGAGTTCTGAATCATTAATTTTGCATGCTCAAATTTTCTATCTAATGTAGGTTGATCGTAGTTTGTTCACACTATATTTTCAGTTTGTAGTAGAAGTAAGGTGTGTAGTAAAGGAGATTGAAAGGGCTATAATATTTCCTAAGCATAGTTTTAGTGTTTTCATCCTGAGTAAATTGGTATGAAATTAGGTTCTCTAGTCTATTTAGGATTTTGTTGCTTGAGCTATCTGCAATTATTGGGCTTGGGGTGCTTCTCTTGTGGGTCTTGAATAAAAAAATATTCTAATTATCACTTTTCTAGTTTTAGAGAAAATGGGAAAAGCTTGTGCAACAATTCCACATGTCAGGAGGTCTAGCCGGCTAAGTGTGTTTGAGTGTCGTGAAGACATAGCTGAGCAGGAAGCCATGGCTTCTCTTGAGATTTCAAAAGGTAAAAGGAGGGCTAGAGGCCATAAGAAGAAGTAAATTGTGCAAAGTACTTATCGCTTGAGGAATGGGACCCTTCTAAGTGAAGTGGTTTAGTGCAAAGGAAAGGAACTAGCATTGCTAGTGAAGAAGGCCAGGAAGAAGGAGAAGAGCCATAGGGCCTACCTGGGTAAACACAACTCTCCTATTGTGATTTCGGACCTTCCTTCGGATGCTGAAGTTGAAACTAACTCAGACTATGGATAGTACCTTCATTCTCTGGTGCCATATGGGAGCTCTGATGATGATGCACTTGTAATCCCTCCAATTGCATCGAGGACAAGGAGCGGTCAGGCATTTTCAGATGCCGACAACTCTGAATAGGGTCTCCTAGTTTTAGTTTTTGATGACACCATGGTATTTGCATAGGATGTATTTTTTTCATATGTCTGTGGTTTGTCTTTTTTCTGATGTGGAAGGTCTTCGAGAAGATGTGAATGAAATATTTTTTTTTCAAGCAACGAATGTTGTGACAATGACGGCTAATATCCTACACATATTTTTTGCTTTTGTCCTCCCCTATTCACAAATGATTACTTATGAAACCATGTGAGAGTTATCCGAGGAGTCAATTAGAATTAGATTTTTGAAATGAACTCAAATGAAAATTGAAATTGTAATTCAGTCAGATGCTTGTTGCTCCCCTGCATATATAAAGGCGATTTCATGGTTGAAAGAAGAGAGTTCAGAATCTTGAGCCTAGACATGGTCATAATAAATACTATGCTCAAAAGGCGGAATAGAATGTAAATAGGTACCCTAGTAGATATGTCACAAGCAAGTTTAAGATGAAAATTTATACTGTATGCAAGTCTTAAATATGGTTTTAGAAAGAAATATCAAAAATGAAGAAGAATTATAGTTCCAAAATGTCACTCTGCTATGTGTTTTCTTTCAAGTTATGAATGAAGTTGTTAATGACAGTTTTGTTTGTATTTTTTTCATTTGTACAAGAATGGATTAATTAGCTTTATGCTTCAGTTCATTGATTTGTAAGAAAAGGATATAGGATTTAGTAAGGAAGTGATATTTTGTAGACATGGTGAATTAAATGTTACAAAGTAACGTTCTAATGGTCCACTAATTCTAAGATTCAATCAAAATTGTATTACTGATTGATTACAAGTTGTAACTCATTTTCTTCCTTAGATAAAGAAATGATTATTTTATTAGTTTATCTTGTAGTCCATTGAGCCAGTATTGAATTGGGCCTAAGATTCAAGATGAAGAATGATTCACAAAATACTTTAAACTACATTATCTCAACTCTAAGTATGAAAGAATGCTCCTTGAAATAAGTAAAACTTCTATCTAAGGTTTTTCAAGCCTCTGATAAGGTGAGTTTCATGAAGTAGTGCATCTGTGTGTAGAAATACTCTTGACCAAACGTGAGATATTACGAGTATGCAAGGGATTACCCTCCCTAGGTTGAGAAGAAGTGAAGTACTAATTACTTTACTTAGGTGTTGGCCAATCCTCAACCTAGCTGATAATTGGGTTGTGGCAAGCTCATAGGTTAGGACTGAGATTAAGTTTGGTTCTAAAAAATAACCAACAAAATGCAATCTTTGACAAAATGACCTAGAAAAGTGAACAAAACACCATAGAAAATTACAAAACAAAAAGTATGCACCTGGGAATCCGAAGAAGGTTGAATGGAGATCCTGAACACTAAAAAATATTCTTTTACTACTATAGACACCTAAAAATGACCTAGGCCTGCAAGCTTCATTTTTACCACTTTCATCCTAGCATAATTGTGACATTTAATTATGTCCTTGGTCCACATTCAACTATTGATTAAATAATTCATAATTATTTAATTAATTCATGTCATTTTATTCTTCATGATTATTAAATAAATAAATTTTATTTATTTATTAAATACGTCATTAATTGTCTAAGTCTTCCTCCAATTAAATAAATTTCTAAATTTGTTTAATTATCTTTATTCATTAATTCTTCCTGATTATTAAATAAATAAATTACATTTATTTATTTAATATGTCACTAACTGTCATAATTAAATGAACTAAATAATTTATTTAATTATTAGTCTTATTTGCTAAATTAAATAATTAAATTTAATTATTTAATTGCCAAATTTGATATTCCTCTCATTTTAAATAAATTAAATTATTTAAAATATCATCTCATTCTTAACTGTCAGCTCATTATAGTAAATAATCCGAAAAAATGATTATTTATTATTTCACAAAATTCACATTTGAAATTAATTTAGTTCCAAATTGGTAACTTTCCTCCAAAAATCAAGTGATCGAGAAGATTCTTGATCTTTCCAAAACTGATCTTTAGTCCAGTCTTTATCTTCTTCATTTTCAAAAATCTTTATTTTTGAATTAATTTCCTCATTTATTCTCCACCACCAATTTGACTTTCTCATATGAGATCTTGATCACTCACTTAAGGATTTTACCCTAACCCTAATTAGGGGTTGTCAGGTTTAATCTCATCCTCTCATTTTAGGTCTATGTCAAAAATCAATCTCATCCATCTGTTCAAAATGGCATTTTCTATAAAATGCCATTTTCCTCTCATTTTTGGATTAGGCAATATTTTTATACATTACGCACATAGATTACAATATTCTGGCATATTAATACTTAGATTAATTTGGCATTTTATAGTCATTTTTGTCATAGACATAGGCATAGGCTTTAGATTTTCTCAAATCCTTCAAAGCTTGGTGTAGGACATAGACATCTATTTGCAGATTGCTCGCACGACGAATCTGAAGGCAAAACATCAACCAATAAGCAAGAAGGTGTTACAAAAGTGAATCATGGAAGCCTCAACGGTTTACAGGTATAATTGTTCATTGTTTTGATTTCCATTGTGTTTTGTAATTACTTTGGGTTTTATTGTCATTCGTTGATTTACTGCTAACCTTGAATCTAACCTGAAAATTTAACCCTCAGTTACATTGGTGAACCCGACATTCTCTAGAAAAAATTTGTGTTTTTCTTGTTTGTTTTCACTGTTTTGCAGTTACAGCCAAGAAGTCATACAAAATCCCATCACCTTCTTTGGAGCACAGAAAAATAGGAAAATAAAATATTTTAAAACATTTTTTGGGTTTTGTAGATCTCATTCTCAACTTTCCAGAACTGAAAATGGTTTCAAATTTCGTTATGATTTGAGAAAGTATGGCCATTTTACTAATCGTAGTTTTTAAGTTTTAGTTGTTAAAACACGTGTTTCCTTTTGCCTATAACCTTTTTTTTGTGCAAAATTGTGGAAAATACTTTCTGGGTTTTGAAGGTTTGGTTTTCAACTTTCCATGGATTCAAATGATTTAAAATTTTGTTAAGTTTTGAGAAAGTTATCGCTGTTTTAATTTGCTACTGTCATTAAATTTATTTATTTTTGTTATTAATCTTTGTTGGCAGCATGTGGCGTTGGAGTTTTTCGTGGGTCAAAAACATATTCAAACTACTAAAGTGTGGTCTTGCAGGTTTGAACGTCAAAGACTAAACATCAAAATAATGTGCTTGTCTTTTTCTTAGTATAATACACATTTCATTTTGGTGCAATTAAAATGAACTTGTCTTTATACTATGTCTGAGTGTGTTTGCAAAATGGTAGGTGAGTATGCTCTCACCTTGTGAAAACTCAGTGATAAAAAAACTAGACCCATTTTTATCTATTTTTAACCCCACGACTTAGTATATCAGAGTATCCTCTCCCCTCGTGCTTTCAAGTGATCTTGGGTGTAAGAGAAACGATTACTAACTCTAGAAATTAGGCCTGCCTGGGGATTTCATCACCCCAACGCAACTCAGACCGGAAACGGACCTAAAGCCAAGCTACCCCTAACCAGTATATAAATGTGAATCTTAAGGAAAAACCTAAGATTACAAGTGCGGATGTGTCATACGGACAGAGTAGTACTCTCTTAAACCCTGTTGAGCTTAACCTCTTTAGGTTGGAGTGCCACCTAATTGGTGATTAATCTCTTGCCCCATGTATGGCCACTCGAACGGGGGTCCCGAATTAAACACCTTTGTGTATTATCCAAAAACCTTCTATTTTCTAGCGCAGCACCGGCCAGTGTGAAGGCATCCACACTTTCGCAGTTTATAGTACAGGTGATCAATCTGCCATGGGAGTTTCATGGGGGTTGGAAGCTTGGTTGGCCTAAGAAGGGAGTGTACTGTAAGGGGGATCTTGTGCAGCCAAGCTTCTGAATTCACACGCTACAGATATGCAGTTGGTGAAACCCATGTGGAATCTAGCGAATATTGTCCTGGCCTAACCATAGGATTGTACTTGTCTCATGTGTGCTTGCTTACAGTCAAAATATCATGCTTGCAAGTGTTTTCTGGATACTGAAACAAACCAAACAATGGTCAAACATCTGGAAACAACCAAGTCAAACATTGGACCTTTTCTGACCCATTTCACAACATGAACATGCAATCTTCCATGAACATGCCATCTTCATCACAAAAATTTTTTGAGCCATTAATAAAAAGAGACCAGAATGGATGAGTATATGTAGAAGACTTAGAAGCTGCAGCGCAAAATCCTAATATAGTCTCCTTTGTAGAGAACTTAGTCTTACGTGACCCTCAAAGGTATCTAGCCATGCTTTTGGACCAAGGGGCTAAGTTACCACAGGGCTTTGACATAAATACTTTTCCACCTCCATCCATCTACCCTCACCATCAACAGTCACTTGACATGAATCCTACCAATAATTCACAACAAACGTCCACTTATCACCCTTATCCTAACCTTGACAAGGGAAGCCAACTATCAACTAGTCCATTCCAAACCTCCACGTCATATTTTGACCCTTCACCTATCAATCCCATCCAAGTCTACATGCCTTATCAACTATCTACCAACACGTTACGTCCCCACATCATACCATATCGATTCAGCCCAAGTCTCCACGTCCCATTTTAGTCAACCTTACTCCAATCCATTCCAAGTCCCTATCTCATATCCTATGTCATTACCAACTAATATAGTCAAAGTCTCCATGTCACATCCTATGCCGCCACATCCTAATCCAGTCCAAGACTCCATGTCATATCCGGTCCAAGACTCCATGTCATATCCAGTCCAAGTCTCCATGTCATACCCTAGTCCTTCACATACTAGTCTAGTCCAAGTCCCCACGTCCTATCCTAGTCCATCATTCATTAATCCTTTTCAGGTCATCCCCTCACAAGCCACATCTAGTCATGAAAATTATGTCATTACTCAAAGTCAAATCCCATTTAATAAACTTGAGGATACATGTCAAAATGAAAGCCCAAAGCATGACCTTATAATGTCACCCTCATGTCAAGAACAAGGTAGTTCATCCCATGACCCTATCTTTCAATCCATCCATGAAGTCCTTCAAGACAATCATCACATCCAAAACACACCTATCCTTGACAACGACTCTATTTCTGACTATATCATCCATGACAACCCCATCTTTGACCAAGACCCCATCATTGACCAAGAATTCCAAATCCATGACAACCCCATCTTCGACCAAGACCCTACCATTGACCAAGAAGTCCAAAATGATCCACTCCTTGACCTTTACGCCATTCATGATCAAACACTTTCCGACCTTACAAAGGCCTCGACTATTGACACTTCCCACAATGAGACACTTGCCTCCATGGGACACATAGATGATATTCCTCCAGAACAAGAATCTTCCACTAGGGACATGCTTGCATATGATCAAGTTATAGCTAAAATCATGGGACTCTATGACACTAAGCATAATGATGGTTTTGACATTGCCTTGGAAGCACCAACAAAATCATCTGAACTTGACATGTCACATGATCAAACCAAAGATATCAATTAGGAATATGTCCAACACGACAATGAAGCTAAGACACTTTATCAACTAGGGTCATCTATCTTTGTCAGAGCAGGCTTTCTTGCAGACCAAAATATTACAAGTGACAGTGTCCATAGACATCATGATGGGTTAGCATCTTACTTTCAAAACAATAAATACCCCATCGCAAACAGAATCTTTCAAAGCATGCAATATCAAGGAAAAGGACTAGGCATACACGAGCAAGGCATTCTAGAACCAATACAGCTTTAGGAAAATTACAGACATCAAGGTCTTGGTTATTCCTCAGACAGCAAATCAAACAATGTCAGTGGTACCTCCTCGATACTGGGGGCAACCTTGTCAAATACAAATGTCAAAATGGAATCCATGAGAAATCCTTGTCATAAGATTGCTGCCAACACCCCGTCCACACACACCATAAACCATCATTCTATCATGAATCAACCTCCCCTTTGGGACCAACAAAAACAAAAGTCTTACAAGTCAAAAGATCAAAATCAAATGTCAAAGGTCATTGAATCAAACAAAAGGACAAGTGGACAAATGAAATTAAAATGGATCCCAAAGAAAAGTGGATCAAGAAAAGAAAATATGTCAAAAGGAAAAGTTAATTACAATGTGGAGCCACAAGACAAGAGGACTCCCACATATAACACATTTCCACCTCCTTCAAAATGGTCATCAAACAAGGCATATAAAAGTGTTGGTTCCAAACACCATCCCTCCAAAATTTGTCATCCACCATCCCAAGTTTGGAAAATAAAAAGTCATTCATCCAAACATCCAAACAACCTTTCCACATCTACCATCATCTGTCGTAATCCTACATCTCACTTAAAGTCCAAAAATCCCATGTCACAAATCCATCACATCATGGCAGCAACTCTTTACCACAAGGACTCTCATGGCACTCTATTGCAATGTGCATATTTTGATAAGGCCAACTCTAGTATCATAAAGGATCACAATGACATCAACCAGTTGTATACAAGTGCTACGATCCTGACAAGACAACTCCTTCAGCAAGATCATTATTGGCATATCATGGCACCGATCTCTACATCGGCACCGTCAGTGGATTCAGAACAGTCAGTGGTAATCTAAAGCATCCAGGCTATCCACAAAATCAAAAAATACAAAAAAAATTTGAAAAATGTAAAACATCACCACCTTGATGAAAACCTGGCAAACAGGCGTCTTGGTGACACCAAAAAAGTAAAAAAATCAAGAAAATAGTAAAGAGAAAAATTTCATCCAATGGTGAAAACCTGGCAAACAGGCGCCCTGGATAAGTACCATGATGAAAACCTGGCAAACAGGCATCATGTGTAAAATAAATCATCTATGTGGAATTTTATACTTGGGGGCAAGTCGTCTCATTTTCCCATGCCTTCCTCATGACATTGATGTCCATCTAAGCCCTATCATTTCCGTCCATTTTCCCACCTACTTTGGTCTTGACATAAAACAGGCACACATAAGTCATGCTTTGAGAAAACTCTTGACATGTCTATCCTCCTTCAGTTATACACAATTCACGAAACATCATGTCATTGACCATCATCGTCTTATTGTCCTTGTATGACATAGTCCTTGAAAATAATATGGCAATTCCCTTAGTCTCATGTCTCCCATCTTTTCCCAAGGCCACCCCCTATCCTTTCATGCCTGTCACCTATCTTGGCTTTCCCTTGTCAAACGGTCTAAGGATAATCATCATCCCATCTAGTCCTAACCAAGTCATTCCAAATGCAACGAGTCTAATCCATACAAGGAAATTATCCAAAATTTTACTCGACTGCGTTCCTGGCCTGGCTGTAGACCGCCATACTTTCGTCACATTATCATCATCGTCCTCACGTTGTTTTAGGATGCGTCCTTCCCACGTCAAACAACATTTTCATCACTTGTCAATTAGTATTCAGCTTGACTAGGGGCACAATCATGTTTGTCCTTGGATTCTCATGTGTAGGCATCAGTCATATGCATTTGTCATGATCCTCTTAAACGTCAAAATCCAAAAAAATCATAAAACGACAAAAAAAAAAACATGGCAAAAAGTCCTGAAAAAAGACAAAAACATCATAAAATGTCTTGAAAAAAGACAAAAAAATCATAAAATGTCCTGAAGAAAGACCAAAAACATCATAAAATGTCTTGAAGAAAGACAAAAAAATCATAAAATGTCCTACAGAAAGACCAAAAACATCATAAAATGTCTTAAAGAAAGACCTAAAAATCATAAAACGTCTTGAAGAAAAACACAAAAACATACAAATCAATGTCAAAATCCTAAAAATGGAGTCAAAGGAAGTCATGTCAGTTAGTCCATGTCATTGTCAAACTACGTTGTCTCTACGCATTTGCTACGTAGGCAAGGCCATCAATCGATGAGTCCCCGAGACATTAGTTGAGTCCTTTTAGGTTGGTCCAAATAAAATCATGGCATTTGTCACAATCGTCACATTGGTCAAATAAGTCAGACATAGTCAAAATCGGACACAAGACAGTCATTTGAAACACCAACATCAAAATTGGTCAAAATCAGACAACTTAAGCCAATCAATCATACAGTCAACATCAGTCAACTTGCCAGAACATATTAATCAAAACAATGTCAATCTCATCACTCTTTGGCCCTCTTCAAGATGTGTCCTTCTTGGAGTTAGACCTCGTCAAAATGTCCTTTTCCTTTTCAGGATGTGTCCTTCCTGACAATAGGCCCCATCAAACTATCAACACCGTCAAATTGGAAAAACCTTTAAACTATCCAAACTGTCAAATCGACAGGAAATCAATCTTTGGCAAACAAAATTAAATGGCTGTTAATTTTTCTAGTCTATCTTGTCTTATATTTTGACTATTTTGTCTATTTTTATCTTATCTTTTTACTGTCTTGTCTTTTTGGTCATGTTACTAGCTACCTCTAGGATGTCCCATGAAGGATTTAGAGGTGCGATGACGTCTCCTGGCCTATTTTATTTTCTTTGACTACTGTCTATGGATTGTCTTGACAAAAAGACTGGGGCAACTTCGCCCTTAGTATGAGTTAGGACATTCCTTGTCTGTGACTGTCTATTTTTCAAGTGGATGACCTTGCACACCTTGGTCTACATCATATCATGGTGTTTGTTGTCCATTTGTGTCATTTTACTGCCCAATGATGATTAAGAGCAATAAATATTAAAGTCCTATGGAAAAGTTTTGAAGGATTTGGTCTAGGAACTAACATGCATCTCTTTTTGTCTTGTCATCTTCTCTCACTTATCTCATATAGGCATTGCATCTATATCATCATCCATATCTTTTGCACTAATATTTCTTTGTCTCTTCATATTCTAGTCTTCTCATTAATTTTGAGAGCACACCCATGATCTTGGAACTCGTCTGTCCTCTCGAGGGGGCATACTGTAACCCTCCTCGCCATTCTTCCTCATCTTCTTTTGCACTAGGGCATATTTTTGACTTATTTTCTTTGTCACAATGCGACATACTACATTATGACAAAGAGGGGCAAAATGTAGACACCTAAAAATGACCTAGGCCTGCAAGCTTCATTTTTACCACTTTCGTCCTAGCATAATTGTGACATTTAATTATGTCCTTGGTCCACATTCAACTATTGATTAAATAATTCATAATTATTTAATTAATTCATGTCCTTTTATTCTTCATGATTATTAAATAAATAAATTTTATTTATTTATTAAATACATCATTAATTGTCTAAGTCTTCCTCCAATTAAATAAATTTCTAAATTTGTTTAATTATCTTTATTCATTAATTCTTCCTGATTATTAAATAAATAAATTACATTTATTTATTTAATATGTCACTAACTATCATAATTAAATGAACAAAATAATTTATTTAATTATTAGTCTTATTTGCTAAATTAAATAATTAAATTTAATTATTTAATTGCCAAATTTGATATTCCTCTCATTTTAAATAAATTAAATTATTTAAAATTTCATCTCATTCTTAACTTTCAGCTCATTATGGTAAATAATCCAAAAAATTGATTATTTATTATTTCACAAAATTCACATTTGAAATTAATTTAGTTCCAAATTGGTAACTTTCCTCTAGAAATCAAGTGATCGGGAAGATTCTTGATCTTTCCAAAACTGATCTTCAGTCTAGTCTTTATCTTTTTCATTTTCAAAAATCTTTATTTTTGAATTAATTTTCTCATTTATTCTCCACTGCCGATTTGACTTTCTCAGATGAGATCTCGATCACTCACTTAAGGATTTTACCCTAACCCTAATTAGGGATTGTCAGGTTTAATCTCGTCCTCTCATTTTAGGTCTATGTCAGAAGTCAATCTCATCCATCCATTCAAAATGGCATTTTCTATAAAATGTCATTTTCCTCTCATTTTTGGATTAGGCAATATTTTTATACATTACGCACATAGATTACAATATTCTGGCATATTAATACTTAGATTAATTTGGCATTTTAGAGTCATTTTTGTCATAGACATAGGCATAGGCTTTAGATTTTCTCAAATCCTTCAAAGCTTGGTGTAGGACATAGACATCTATTTGCAGATTGCTCGCACGACGAATCTGAGGGAAAAACATCAACCAACAAGCAAGAAGGTGTTACAAAAGTGAATCATGGAAGCCTCAACGGTTTACAGGTATAATTGTTCATTGTTTTGATTTCCATTGTGTTTTGTAATTACTTTGGGTTTTATTGCCATTCGTTGATTTACTGCTAACCTTGAATCTAATCTAAAAATTTAACCCTCAGTTACAACTACTGACTGGGACTCATTCACCAAGCTGGGTGAATCAATCCAGTTTCTGGGAAAATGTTCAAGAACAAAAATATACCAAAAGGGTATCCAAATTTGAAAAATCCTAAAAATGTACTAGAACTAGGACTCATTTACTAGGAGTGGCGAATCAGTCCAATTGATCTTTTCTACAACTTTCAAAGTTGATTCTACTCTTCTCTGTTTACTCTATCCTTTCTAATTGATTTCTAGATCTGAATCTTTGATTTGCAACTTATAGATGATCTCCACAATTCTCCAAGTCTTGATAAAAACTTTGACAACTTTGATCAATTGACAAATTTTCTCCAATCTTGCTCCTTATGACATATGCAACCTAAACCAAACCCTAGAAATAAGGTGTTGTAAATGTGTTTGAAATGGCCACAATGGATGTGGTTCTTGACTCTTGCTTGAATGAAGTTGATCTTGCCTGAAAGAAGTGCTTGAATCATAAACCCTACATCACAGTTGTTAGCATGATAAAAAACATGATAGGTGAAATCTTAAACATGATAGGTTAAATCTTTAACATGATGATTGGAAACTGAATGCTACTCTAAAATGCTTGACAATATACCCTTGAATGCTCTTGAATGCTCTTGTGAATGCTCAAATTATTTTGTGAACTCTCTTGAATACTAGGTGATAATATGAGTGAAAGAACCTTGTATTTATAATCAATTATGCAAGAATTCCCGAAATTACAACACTACAAGCTAACATCAAATCTCTAAGGAGAATAAAATCCAGCCAAAAATTTGAATTAAATTTGATTTTGGGTCACATGGGACTCATTCGCCCAAGGTCGCGAATGAGTCCATTAGGCATAATGTATGTGACCAAAAACAAAAAGTGCTTAGAAATGTGTGAAAATTGGTTTGAGACCCAAAAATCTAGGTGGGACCCATTCACCCAAGGTGATGAATGAGTCCTAGATCACCAAATCTAGGCCACACAATCTAGAAACACCTGAATTATGATTGGTTAATGATTGGTGTTAGGATTATCCTTGAAAAGATGTAATAAATGAGGCTTATGGATGCAAAATAGGGCCAATTAAAGCATAAGAAAGCCTAATTATTAATGACAAGCCTAGAAAAGTGTGAAAGTGTGTTACAACACTTAGAAACACTCCAAATAAGGAAAGATTAAGGTTGATTTTGATTAAAAATAGGTTTATCAAGCTTAGTTATTTGATAAAAATCTAGAAAAGTGTGAAAGTGTATTACAACACTTTAGCAAGGTGCCATTGAAATCCATTAGTTCACATGGTCCCAAGACTTAATGTGAATGTGTCATCCACATTACAACACTAAATCAAGGTGAAGCCAAAATCACAAGGAGGGCCTAAACAAGCCAGAAAAAGTAGAAGGGTTACTTTTTCGGTGACTCCAATCTCAAGACATCATTCAATGTATTATTGTTCATGTTTCATATTTCATGTTTCATGTTCATATTTCATATTTCATGTTTCATGTTCATATTTCATATTTCATGTTTCATGTTCATATTTCATTATTTTTTCACAACGTTTAATTACCTAAACAGGGTTTGACCAAGGAAAACCCCTATTTCCTAACAATCAACAAGTTTCTCTCTCTCTCTCTCTACATGTGTGATTGCAGATATAGGTGTCTTGGAACTTAAAGATCCATTGAAGACAAGGTTACAAGATTGGTGAAAAGCTGTCAAGTTTCCATATACATTGCAAGATCACGAAAAGTCACCTACATGTTGCAAATTAGGGTTTCTGACTCAGAGATTTGGTAGGAAGGAAGCTATAGGAGATCACAAAAGAATACCAAAATTTCAGCCAAACCCTAATATTGGGAATAAATCCCCACTTGTGGTGTATGATTCCTAGTACTATCATTTTTTTAGGTTTTATGATTGTGATCAGGAATAAAAGTAGTCCCAGAAATGAGCAGCAATAAGAGACATGCAAGAAACCACCTAAACACCCAACACCTCAAGATAGGGAAAAAATTCAAACTTAACAAAATAGCTAGAACGATAATACCTTGTTAAGCTGCTCCTTTGGTTGGCCCTTGGATTATTGACATGATGTATGTTCCTCTTGATGGAAAAAGATGTATGAATGAGATGCAATATGGATGAAAACTGGATGAAAATGCTATGATGAATGCAAGGAATGCAATTTTTTGGCTAAGTATGGCTCAAATGAAAATTCTGCAAGAGTTTGGTTAGCACCATGATCAACCCCCTAAATGAGAGAAAATAGGGGGTATTTATAGAGGAAGTTGAATTCTCTAGAGAATGCAATGGTTGATATTCATCCAACAAGGTCAAGATGAAGGACTATGGTGTGTTGAGAACTCACAAGCCCTCAAATATTGACATGTGGAATGTGAGATGGCTTAGGGATGGTGATGTGTAAATGAGGTGGAAGAAGGACAAGTACTTTGCAAGTACCTTGGGGAATGAGAAGATTTCCTCAAAAAGGAACTTCTTGTCCCTAAGTGGGAATGAAAGTGACTTTTGAGGAATTTTAGAATTCCTCAAAAATCTCCATGGGAAAATAGAAAGTAGTTGGAGAAATAAATGTGAATTAAAAATTCACATACTTGCAAGAATCTCATGGACAAGACAAGGTTCCAAAAAGGGAAGCCTTTGTCCACATGTGACTTGATGTGACCAGTCAAAAGATTCTAGAAGATGCATGGGAAGAGGAGATTCTATGAGGAATAAATGTGAATTTAAAATTCACATGGGAAAGAGGGTCAATACTAAGAAAGGAAAATGAAAAGGTTGACTAAAAAGGTATGTTAAATGTGGCTAATGACCTTGATTAAGGTTGTGCAAACACATGATTAAGATAATTAACTAAATATTAAAAGCAAGTGGAAAATGTTGGAGGATGTGACACATCCTAACCATAAATTAATTATGATTAGAAGAGGGTTAGATGGCTAAGAGGAATTAGAGACCAACTTGCAAAAGTTGGAGGATGTGACAATGAGAGAGAAAAAGAAAAATTAAAAAAATTGGCTTAAATTCAAAGAGGTTACATGACTAAATTAAATAAAGTGGTATATTTATTTAATTTAGAGATGAAAGAAGGTAAAAGTATTTAATTATTAAATTAAATACTTTATGAACCTTATGCAAATGATGAAATATTAATTAAATGAATGATTTAATTAATAATGGCAAAGCAGACGAGTAAAGGGATGAATAAGGAGATGACTTTGACAATATGGAAGTGGTCAAATTTGGATTTCTACAAGGATATTCAGATCAGTCCTTGACAGATTCTAATTTTGGCATAGAAACCCTAGTCTAGGACTAAATCACCCAAAATTGCATATGAGTCCTAGTGGGCATTAAAGATTAATATTTTAGGGTTTTAGAGCTTGTTTTGACTTCATTCTTCTTTCAGGTGCACCTCTACTCATTCTCATTTTGTTATTCTATATTTTATTTCATTTCCTAGGTCATCTAATTGGGTTTTGCATGTTACATTCATTTCTTGTCTTTCCAAGCCCTACCTTGGTGGTGAACCCCATTTTAGTCTTTAATCACACCCTATTATAGCCCTTAGTGGATCTCTTCCCCTCATTCTATCATTGGATTAAGATCTCTAGGGTTTCCTTGAATGAAATGTGTGGAAAACTTGTTGTTTTGTGTCCTAAACCATAGAGCGACAATTTTCAACCTTTCATTTTGGTGAACCTAGCCATTAGAACACCTTCTTTTCTAATTTAGGGTGCATCATAGTCCTAGATCTAGATTACATTAACTTTTCATTAGTTAATTTGCATCTAGGGTTTCTAAATCTTGCATGAGTGAAAGTGCATATAGGTTGCATTTTTTGCATCTTAGATCATTTAATTTCACTGAAATTATGTAATTGCAAATAGTCAACACAAAATACAAGTTAGAAAACTTAGAAACAAATTAGAATTTGTTGAAATTGGTGCAAAAACCCTAATCTGGCACTCATACGCTCCTTTAGGAAATTTAGTCCTAGTTCTGGTTTTTTGCCTACTTTATAGGAATTCTATGTTGTTCATTTTTTAGCATTTGACCCTTCTAAAAACCCTAACTGGGACTCATAGACCCCTTTGGGTGAATTAGTCCCAGATCAAACTTGAAACTGCCATTTACAACATTAAAAACATCATTTTTGTACTTTTGTTTGTTGTCATTGAATACCTATTTCAATTTTTTGAGTTTCTATTACATTAATTTCATTAGATCTAGATTAATTCGGTCCATTTCATGCATTTCTTAATTTCAAATTCACATTTTAAAAAAATTACTTTCAAATTGTTTCATAGTGTAATCAACAAATTACCTTGTCTATAATATGAAAATTACATTTACACATTTCTTTCTAGGTCATTATATTGCATTTTAAGTCACTTTCCATTTTAACCTTGCATAGATTACTTTTCAAAAATGTTAGTATCTATATTTTCCAAGTTTGCACATAAAAAGTTAGTCAATAAGTATGTTAGTCATTCATTCAATACACTTCCTAGTTATGAGAGCCTCTTAGTTCAAGAAAATGAAAATGTTGATGCCTACCTTATATCTACACACCTCCCTATATCTCCTATTTGTGGGAATGATGTGATAGAAGAGGATACAAGCATAGATAACAATGATGATCATAGTTTTTCTTCTCTTGATACATCTCCTATTAGTGACAAAGGTATCTTGGAAAAAGAAGATGTAATCATTGAGAATCATTAAAGTCTTGCTTGTCCTTCTCCTCCCCCTTGGGAAGATATTATAACAACAAAAGATGAAATCATTTCCACTACTTAGTTTACATTCCTCTCCCAACACCTCTACTACTTATGAAAATGCTTTAGAGAAAGAGAATACAATAAGAATGGTCATGAAAATCACATTTTCAAGGAAGACATGGTGTTAAGAGATCCAATGGTTGATAGCTATGACAATCCTACCTCTCCCACTTGGGAAGAAATTATAGAACATAGGGATGTAATTGTAGAAAACCATGATAATCACATTGGTTATTCTCCTAATATCCTTCCTAGTCATGAACAAGATAGTTTAGTGTTAGAAGATACATTTGAAAGCCATGAAAACCTCATTTCTCACTTTCCTAATGCTCCTACCATTTGGAGAGATCTATTTTAATGAAAGGATCCAATCATTGGTAAGCACAAAAATGATAATTGTTCCCCTCTTGATGTCTTCCTTATTTCTCATGAAATTGCTTTACAAAATATAATGATAGAATGTGATGAACCTTTTGTTTACCCCTCCCCTAAAATCTCTCCTACTGGGGTAGAATTTATGGCACAAGAGAATGAAATTTTAGAAAAAAAGAATGAAATCATAGACAATCATGACAATCACATTTCTCCTTCTCCTAGTATCTCTCCTAGTTGTGAAGAAGATATTCTAGTGTTAGAAGATCAAACCAATGAAAGTCATGAGAATATTAGTTACCTCTCTTCCCCTAGTGAAAACATTATTGATAAAAAATACAATCCAACCATTGATAACCCCCTTACTTATGATGAAGTCATTTTAGAAGAGCCAAACATTGAATGTCATGAATATCTAGTTTTTAGTTCTCCTAATTAAAACTATCCTCCTAGGGAGGTTATCATGGTGCAAGAAAATGACAACAACAGTGATGTGATTTCTTTAGATGATGGTGAAAAGATGACACTAGACTCCCCTTCATTAGAAAGACATCAAATCGAAACTGTTGAGGTTATGAATGCACAAGTGTCCATTAGATCCCCCTTGATTAATGGACCTCTTACATACCTTGTGGGACATTCTAAAAATCCCCTAATTCTTTACTCACCTTCACAACGACCACAAACTCAAAAAAAAACTGGAACTTATCCTTTACCCACCTAGGAATAATGTTTCACAGTAATCGATTTATAATATAGTTGCTCATACATATAACACTTGAAACAATCCACAACCAAGACAAAAACCTTCAACATCTCTCCCATTTCCTAACCCTATCTTGTTTGGCCCTCCTTGTTTTCCTTTACAAAGTGGAAAGGAGTATGATCTTGTTGAACAACTTAAGAACACTCCTGCTAAAATATCATTATGGGAACTTATTCAAGCATCTCCTTATTATCATAACATGATTCAAAGTGCTTTACAACAAGTTCCTATCCCTCATAATGTGCAATAAAATGAAGTAGCAACCCAAATTCAAGCTATAACTTTGGTCAATTTAGATATTACTTTCCATCAAGATGAGTTACCCCTGCTAGAAGTGCAAAAAAAAAATGAACCTCTCCTAATAATAGCTAGATACAATATGACTAGGATAAATATAACCCATTTCAATAATGTCTCCTCTCTTAATGTGTGTACTGTAAAATTTTTTGGATAGGCTTGGTGTGGATAAATCAAAAATTCAACCTGCCTCTTTATCTATTAGTGGGTTTGATAACATGGGAAAACAACCGCTTGGTGTGATCACTTTTCCTATTATAGATGGAAAGACTTTCTCACAATCTTTCATATAATCTTCTTTTATGAAGACCATGGATTCATGCAATGAATGGTGTGCCTTCTACTCTTTATCGTATCATGAAATATGTCTACAACAATAAAATATATACAATCAAAGCCAAAATTGAACCAAATAGTTGTTTGAACATTGAGAAAAACAAAGAAAACCCTTTGAAAACATTAACACCAACCACACAAGTAGAATCTGAGCAACAAAAATATGAAGAAAAACATAGTGAGGAAGTCACAAAGCTATTAGAAGATGATTTAGGGTTCCTTATATTTCACAGAATTCATGGGAGAATACAAGATCATAAGTAAAGACTTTGAAAAGGGAGAAGAAAAAGCAGTAATGTCCACAAAAAATTTGGAAGACCCTTCGAAAGAATCCACCTCAACCACTTTAGAAGAAGAAGAAAATTATACAACAAACTTTGATGAAATTAACTATGAACAACCACTGAATTCAAAAGAAATGAAAAATCTTTATGGAAAATTCTATGAGATTATGAAACAACTTGGGTATAGTGAAAAAGGATGTGGTGCTAGAGAACAAGGTGTGTGAGTGTCCCTATAGAGCCTCACATTCAAGAAAAGACTAGTGGTCCTGGTTATTGTCCCTTGTTCAAGTAACAAGTAAGCCTTCACTTAATGTCAACACTCTTACAAAAGATTCTTCTAAGGTAAATTTAACATTAGTGCATCCTAAACTAATAGACACTAGTGGTCTTGATTGTTATCCTTTGAAAGAAACAAAACAAGAAATTTTTTTTTTCTTAATATCAATGTCATCACACAAAACACTAATGATTCAAATTTGATAGATTTTACACCCTCTTGTAAAGGAGAGAAAAAAATATCTCAATATAAAGAGCCTTGTGTAAGTATGGCATATTGTACTACGAAAGAGATATCTTTGTCACAAAATAACAAAACATTACCTACTATTGATCAAGAGGATATCTTGTTGAGACTCCTCCAAGATTTTTTGATATCTCTCCCTCCAAGAACAAAAAATAAATTCTACTACAAGACTTCATTTTGTGCATATCATAGAGTTCATGGTCACTCTACTAATGAATGTAAGTCTTTGAGTAGTCGAATTCAACATCTTAAGGATCATGGTACTCTTTCTTGTGTTGAAGCACCTAGTTCCTCTAATTGATACTTATTTTCATTTCGGCTCATCCTTGTCCTACACTAAGTGGGGGAAAGGGGGTTAGGTAGCCTTGTCCTTGTATGTCACTTATTGTTGTATCTTTTGGGCTAGTTGACTGACTTTCATGAATATATATGAGCAATATTGGGATGTGGATCGCATCCCTTAAGTTGACTCACATGTGACATAATTAGCATTAGATTTTGGGGGCAACCCATTATTCGTGATGTAGTTTCATTTGAGAACATATGACTTGGCATAGGGATGTCATAGAAATGGTGTTAGAAACCAATTTAAAGTGGGGGAATACATCGACACTCATGTTTCATTGCGCTATTTTCTTTATTCTTGTGATGCATCCTATTCTCGATGGTGTCATTGAGCTTGATATCCTTCAAGAGTGTGATATTTCTTTGACTTGTCCTCTCTTGAAGACATTAGGAACAATTTTCCCTAAGAAGAGACCTTACATAAACTAAGTAAAATCCCTTTGAATGAACCTTACACTATTTTGCATCTATAACTGTAGACACCTAAAAATGTCTCAATGGATCACATTGGCTAACTAACATCATTCCATCCTCAATCCCATCCTCTTTTCACTTAATTAATTAAATTAACCTAGCTATTTAATTAATTGCATCATTATCATCTATTAACCTAGTTCATTTAATTAGATTAATTTCACCCCCTTTCACACTAACATTTCATCTCATTAAATTAAATAAATCAAACTATTTAATTTAATTAAACTCTAAGTCTTCTTATTTAATTAAATAACCCTAAGTTATTTAATTAAATGTCATTTCACCTTTTCCCCATTCATTAAATCATTTAATTTAATGAATATCCCTAATTCTATGATTAAACCTTGTTCAATTAGTAGTTATCTAATTAATCCAATTCCTCCCACTTGCAAAGGAATATTCCAAAAGAATATTCCTCCATTGCATAATTAAATTTAGTTTTAATTAACTAAATAACCTTTTTCCTCACCCATATGAATATTCCAAAGAATATTTTTTTCTTCCATCATTTGAAAAATGGATATTTTCACTCGCCTTCTTATGCAAGTTTTAACTTGTGACTTCTTGAGCAGGTTACCTTGTGACCTGTGTGTGCAGGTCAAAAGTGTGCTTGTTTGGAAGGAATGTGAACCCTTGATTAAATCTCATCTTGCATTTTCATCTGTTGATGAGAATCCATGATCCATTCCTCCTATTTCCTCCGCCCTTGATCGTTGATTAATATTTTCAATCTCAACCCTCCATTTCTCATTTTCTCTCCTATAAATAAGTCACTATTTGGAGACAAATGGATCCATCTTTCAATTGCAAACTTAAGTTTTTGAATTCACTTGCATTCACACTCTCAATTTATTTAGTTTTAGCTAATTTTAGTTCATTTTTAGTTGCATAATAAATTAAGACATCTATTAATGGCTTCCATGCATCCATCTTAGCTTGTTTATAAATTAGGGTTTCTATCTTTTAGCTTAGAATTAGCTTATATTAGCTTATTAATTACATAGTTAGATCAATTTTAGCATAAAATCATGTTAAATTAGTTTGCATCATGTTTAATTTTGCATAAATCATGTTTTCATCCTTTTATCACAATGGTTTCATTGATTCTCTTCCATAGAATCAATTGAAACAAGTTCACAAATCATGGGATTGGGAAAGGGTCATTGTTCCACATCAACATGACACCAATTCCAAAATAGGATAAGTTTCAAATGGGTTAGAATAGACATTTAACTATTTTTCGTAATTTGCAACTTACAGTTTCAATAAATGCTTAGTTTAACTTTCAATTTGACTAATCTTGTTTGAGATTGAGGTTTAGTGGCTAAGTTATGCTTCAATTCATCACATGGATCAAGTGTAATCAACCCACACTAACAATCCTTGGTCCACATTCTGGCACTAGAAGGAGGGAAAATCGTTAATTTAATCAATTTTTAGCTCGAATTCCATTTGTTTTCTTTTTTTGCAAGATACATTGATGACCAAATCAAATACAACAATGCCTTTGAATTGCATTGCCATATAGAGATGTTATCGCTATTTCAAACTGTGACATCAATTAAATGCATTGACGCCGATTAAATAAATAGTGACACTAATTTAATATTGAGGTATCGAATAATTCAAACGGCGATGCCCCAATTTCACCAGAGTGACACCTAACTAAATAGCAACACTATCGTGCTCTCTATTTTTTCTACAAAGCAACACCCAAATTCACCAAAGCGATGCTAAAATGAGGGAATGACCGAAGAGGTAATGAGTTAAAGCCAAGCTCTTCCAAACCGCTATGTAAATGTGTGGTTGCAATGAAAATTATGATCAATGGGATGTGGTACATGATAACTCTCCCCCAATATCTTTATGATGCGTAAAGTGCTTGTTCTAAGGATTGGGAGACCTCTTGACAGATTTTATCATAGTATCCCCTAAACTGGAAGCCATTATTATGAACCATTATTTAGAATCCAAAATCCTCAATACTTGTTGGTGAAAGAACGGTCATTCTGAAGCCACCCCACATTTGTACTATTCATTGTTAAAACAAAAAAATCCTTTTGATCTCCAAATTTTAAGGATTTTGAGATTTGGTGGTCCCAAGAAGTGTGTGTCATGGAGGGGAGCCAATGTCACCAAATCTCTAATTGTTCACAATTTATTAATGTTTGGAGAAATCCAAGTGGGGACTCAACAAGTATATCCATTGCTAACCTAGGGTTGTAAATGATTGTGAGTCAATTTAATACATTGCTTGGTTCCAAAATGTTATAAACAAACATTCACTATCTTCCTCAAAATTTCAAACACTTTGGCTTAAATATGGATATCTTTTGAAGATATCCTTGATATTACTTATTTTCCTAAGGATTTCTATCCTTAGAGATTTCTAAATATCTCGACCTATATCTCAAATCCATACTTTCCAAAGACAACATAGGAAATTATGGCTTCAACCTCATGATTTTCATGAAATGGACATTATGAAAGTTATGATGTTTTTGACATAAACATTTAGTTTGAAAACATAACCAAGACAATTTTTTGTGGTAAAAATAACCTCATTAATCCAAGATTAAATAAAATTAACATCCCACATTGGTGTATGTTCAAATCGTTGACTCCCTCAACACAAGCAAATTGAGACAAGGAAAAACATTACAAACATTGAGTCCAAAATAATTGAGTTCCATTATCCAAAATAATTGAGTCTCACTTGTCAAATTCATTGGGTCCTATTTCCAATATCATTTGAGTCATGTTTTACCAAAATCATTGAGTTCTTGGAGTTATTATCACTATAGAGGTATAGCATTTTTCTCACTACCTTGGTCTTAGAAAACAAAGGTTCACTCTAGGTCAACATTGGGTCAAACATTTCACTAACCCTTCTATCAAATTTCATCCTTCACTTCACCAAAATTTGCAAAAAAATTGAATACACCAAACACTTTTTGAATTGAACATCAATCAAACCCAAAACCCTAACTTGTCTACTTTGTATGAGAAATGTATCCTTTTCCATGCATTGTAGTAAGTTAGTTATCATCTTTGAACTAGTTTATCTTGGAGGTCATAAGTCTACCCGAAAGATTTCAAAGTTCATAAACATCCTTTATCCAAACATCAAACAATCAAATTTAAGTCAAAATTGTTGTCCTAAGATGTTTGCAAAGATCACTTCCCATATCATCCACATTTTCATCTCCCATTACCATCATTGCTCCAAAAAGACTTAGAGCATCCATTTTACCTAGATTTGAGTTAACTAGAGAGTTCAAACATTACAAATCTCAACACACCTCTCCCATTGTTGACCCACAATCTATGGTTACAACAAGATCACAACACAAGAGAATCATGGAGAAAACCAAAGTCTTATCTACCATCAATCATCCAAATCCTCAAGAATTTGATCTAAGAAGTCATGTTACCCCATCGCAACAACCCTCATCTCCATCAAGACCATATGAGATAGAAGACATCACAAACAACCCATTTGGACTTACTAGAGAAGAAATCATGGAACATCAAGCCTTAGAAAATGTGGCTCCAATTTCCCCATCTTTTGTTGCACAATCATTGAGAGAAGGCTTTACTTCATCTACGATTCAACCAACTCCATCCCTTGTTCCAAGTCAACCCTTAACATATAGTCTTGCAACTCGGCTAGGAACCAACCTTGGTCTCACTTCATGTCTAAGAACAAACACAACTTTGGGTATTCACAAAATGACCATTCCATTAACCACCAACCTTCCCCAAGACACAAGTTGGATACCAAGCTTTGGAAAACCACTTACATTCCATGATGCCACAACAATCTTGAAATTTTGAGCACAACCATCTTCATCCATCATCATAACTACCCCAAGTATGCCTAATGTTACACAAGGTAATGTGAACCAAGTGCCTCATGTGGGACAACAATGGCAAGTTAACACTCTCACGCAAATTCAACCCCTGACAAGTGGTTCCAAGAACCCCATTGACACATGAAACAAGTGGTTACCCAAGCTACTCAAGTCAATCCACTATCCACATCAAACCCATCTATCATCGAACCAAATCAAAACAACACCTTGGTTACAAATCCCATCAACCAAGATAATACCTTGATCCCACCTCAAATACAACAAGAAAATCCTCAAGACATCGGTCAAGGAAACCTTTTTAATCAATGTACTCAAGGTCTTAATATGTAATTACATTTGCAATATCCAATGGCATCGTCACGTTTCCCCATAGTCCCTCTCACCATGCAAAATCAAATGGGACCTCAAACTTACATTCCTCCATCTCAATCCACCATCTTGCAAGGAATGTTGAACCAAGAAAACTCCCAACCTCTCATCAAGAATATGCAACCCGCATAAAACATCAACACCCAAAACCTATCACAAATGTCCCAACCACTGATTGATCCTACATTGCAAGCACATGCCTTAGCTTTACAACAAGAACAACAGGCTTACCAACAAGCAGTCCAATAGCAACAACAACAACAAGCAGCCTTAGCAACACAACAACAAGCAACCTTAGCAACACAAAAACAACATCAATCCTAGCAACCAGCCTTAGTAGAACAAAAACAACAAGTATCCTTAGCAGTGAAAAACAACAAGCTCACCAAGCAACCCTAGCAGTACAACAACAATAGGCTTATTATCAAGTCGTCCAACAACAACAACAACAACAATTGGCCTTAGTAGCACAACAACAACAATGAGTTGCCTTAGTAGCGTAACAACAACAAAAATCCCAACAAGTCATCTTAGCCATGCAACAACAAGGTCAACAACAACAAAACCAACAACAAGCATTGCTTGCTCAACAATATGCCCAACAGCAACAAATTATTGCACAACAACAACATCAGGGTTTATGCTATAACCCTCAACAAAACATTGTCAACCAAAACATGTTGGGAACATATACACCTCCACTACAATCACCTTCATAATATCCTAAACCACCATATACCCCATACAACACCTTATCATATCAAAATCCCACATACAACCCATCCGTCATCCCAACATATGTTCCTCCACCAAACCTGCCAGATGATCTAGCATCACAATTTAAGGCACTATCTCAAGAAATGCAAGACCTTCGAATAGGAAAGAAAAAGAGGCCCTTTACATAGAACCTATGTCCATATCCATTTGATCAAAACATTGTAATGGTACCATTCCCTCCCGGTTTTGAAATCCCAAAAATCAACAAATACAAAGGGAGAGGAAGTCGTGTGGACCATATCAAAGAGTTTAATGTCATGTGTATGGAGGTCGCCTATAATGAGTCCTATTTGATGTGCCTTTTCTTGTGAAGTCTAGCAAGTCCTACCATGGATGGTTTTCTCAACTAGCCCCCAACATCAAAAATTTCCAAGAAATTGTTGAAAAATTCATAGATCACTTCTCCTTCAATCTTGGCATGGCTGTAAGTCTAGAAGAACTATACACTCTTAGACAAAAAAAGGGGAATCTTCACTAATTTCTTACAATGGTGGAGACAAAGAGATAACAAAAGCAAGTGGCCACTTCTCGATGAACAACAAGTGGGCATTATCATAGAAAATCTAGATCCAGATCTATCATTCCACTTGAAATGCAATGCATCACATCTTATGACGAGCTTGTCCCTAGAGCCCTTAACATCGAGAGAGCCCTAATCTCACAGGGAAACACACAAGTCTATAAAGATAACTTCCCATCCACTAGTTTTAACGACAAGCCCCACTATTGGGCCAAGAACAAGAATGTTGTAGGTATGTGCAAGATCATGATGGGTATGTGTAGGGTATGTGGCTGACGAATTTTTTTTACCCAAAATTGATGAAACGAAAAGGGTTTTTAAAGGAGATTCTTAGCTTTCCACCAATATAAATTTTTCTTTACATTGAATTTAATAAATTATTATTATTCATTTTCTATTTGAATTATGACTAAAGTTCTTATTGATAGGATGATTGAAAAACATCTATAGCTTTCAAACGGTATCACATTTTTTGAATTTGAAACATGCATCACATTCTATGCTTTGCATACTATAGGATTAAAAAATCATGAAGTTTTGACCAAGTTAAGATGGTCAAACATGAGTTTTTATATTTTTAAAAGTTGTAATAAAAAATCATAATTAATTATTTACTTGGAAAAAAATTACAAAAAAATATGCATCACATTGGGACATGAGTCCTCTACTTATATCTAAAATATTATAAAAAATATTATCATTTTATTGTGGATAGGGTGGTGGACATGCACCTCCTTATTTTTCCCTGAAAATTAAGTGTTATTGCATTGAAATTTCAAATTTTCACCAAATAGATTTAAAAAATAAACCTATTAGTTTAGAAACTACATTCAATTTTCTACATATTCTATTCTTACATGTTTTTGAAATAGTATACATAACTTATTCAAATTTTTACATAAAGTTTCCTAACTCTGATTTTTTTGAATTTTTCGCCACTTAAGGGCCTTTTTTTCCATGATGATCCTGCACATACCCTTACTAGTGATGGTGTTGTTGATCCAAAGATGGTCTTAACTTATCCTAGACAAGAAAAAACAAAAACCATGAATACACAAAAACCATACATGTCACCGTCAAGCAATCAAACAATCAATGTTGCAAACACTCAACACAGACAACAAAGAACAAACAATGCTCCTAAGTGACAATTCACTCCCTTAGGGAAACCTATGGAAGACGTGTTGAAGAGGTTGATACAGTCTAACCTTATCACACTCCTAGATTTATCAAACTATCAAGATCCACAAATCAAACCTCGTAGCTATAGAGAAGATCACTTTTGTGAATTTCACTAGTACAAAGGTCATAGCACACAAAAAAAATTTAGGCTCAAACATCTAATAGAGGATCTTATTGAACAAAGAGACATTGAGGTCAATCAAAAATATGGAAATGAAAATTTTAAAATTTACACGAACCCTATGCCTGATCATGGAAAAACAAAAGATTCAACAAAGGCATCAACTTCAAACAATACCCAGGATACCACGTTGGGACATGTTTTTGTTGTTTATGATGAATCAGATATGTATCAAGATACTATTTTAAAACAAATTTCAGACCCATAAATAGTGTTTAGCACTATTTTATATCATAATGACATCAAGTGGATATTAGATTGTGATATGTCTCCCACATATGACTCAATGATTGGGCATGTTGAAGAAGTTCCAAACAAGCCAAAAATATCCCTTATTGCACCCATACCCACAAAATGTTGTGAAAAGTCTTTTACCGATGATATACCATCCACCCAAGGATCATTTCAAGAGGAGGCTCTTGAGGATAACAAAAGTTATTCCGAATTGAGTCAAGATCAAGAACCCCTATCCCCATAGTTTCACAAAGAACTAAGGGGCATCTTCCAAACCATTTTAAACTCCAAAGATGTCCTCGATATCAATCCTAATATTTTTTCTTTAGATGGACATATAGATGCTCTTCATCCAAAATATGAGTCTCCCGCTCTTATATTTCTACACAAGAGCAAGCAACAGTCGATATCATTGATTCTTATAGTGATTGTGCATCATCGACATCTTTTGAATCAGTACCAACATCTTTTCAAATAGTATCAATAGATAATGATGTCATAGAATCAAATAAAATAGTTCATGAGCGAGCAACAATCGTGATTATTGATTCTTACAATGATTGTGCATCATCAACATATTTTGAATCAAAACCAACATGTTTTGAAGTAGTATCAATAGGAAATGATGTCATGGAATTATAGAAAATAGTTCATATTCCTAAACAATAGGAACCCATAATAATATCATGTGTTTATTACAAGTCATATTCAGTGGCTATGGATTAGAAGATATATTATCAGGGCAAAGGATTAGGTATTGATAATACCTTCACAACATCGGGGGCAATCTTGTCTACAAAAAACATCAACATATGGGGCATAGAGGATCCTTATGATGAGAATACAGTCAATGCTACAACTATTTGTATCATGAGTTGGAATTCACCAATCATCTCATACACAAATTGGGACCAATATAAAAATAAGAATTCCTATCAAAGCAAGGTGAATATTTCAAAGAAAATGAAGCAGTAAAGTAAAAGGGACATGTCAAGTACAAATGGATACCAAAGAAAAATAAAGAAAATAATCCCTCAAAAATACCACTATTCAAAGAAACTATGGGGAAAAATAAAAATGGGTAAAGTATCCATCAAAATAGTACTCAAATACAAAATCAAGCTTCTCAAGCAAGGAACAAAGTATATCTAGTGGTTGGTCCTAATTCCACAAAAACCTCTATTCCCACCCATCATCACTCATCTTCCAAAGTTTGGAGAGTCAAAGGCTCCAACCTATCGACCAATCCATCTCATATTCCTTCATACATGTCATTTTACACTCCATTCACAATATCCAATTCTCACATTGATTGCATGTTGGTAGCTACCCTTCATCATAAGGATTCTGAAGGCACTCTATCGTGATGTGTGCACATAGACAAGGTTAATTTCAGTACTAGCAAGGTAGATTAGAGTTCTTCAAGGTTACATTCAAGTGCTTGTATCTTAGAAAAGCATATTCTTCAAGTAGGATATCATTGGCACATTATGACAGTGGCCTCTACATCAATTCCACCAAGTGGTTCAACATTGAGGGTAAGATTTTCAAAAAATCTAAAAAAACCAAAAAATCAAAAAATAAAGAAAATAGTAAAAGTAAAAATTGTCCTCCAGTGAAAACCACTATAGTGGCGCTTTGGGAAATTACTATGATGAAAACTTGGAAAATAGGCATCATGACTAGAATCAAGTGTCTATATGATCCTTCTTAGATAGAAGCATCTCATCCTTGTCATGATAAATCCAATGTTCCCTCCATCTATCCAATACAGATTCATCCAAATATCCCACTTTATCTTTATCTTGAAAAAGATTTAGTGTATACTTCAACTCTACTCATGACAAACTTTTGACAGGCTCTTTACCATTTTATCTCATGAAGTCCATAAATCCTATCTAGCATGCTAAAACTCTGCCAAAATCTTCACATATACATTACCTATCTTGTTTATCCATTACATTATGAAGAATTTATAAACACTGGGGGTAGGTTATTACACTCTTTTTTTCAAATAACTCTTGATCCATGTCTTATATCTCACAAATGTGACATCAAAATCATGATCTAGGTATTGTTTTCCTCAAAATATCATCAAAAATCCTTAAAAAATTTGTAAAATATTCATAAAAAAATCTAAAAAAATTTGCAAAATCTTGTATAGCAAAAATCTAAATCAATAGGCCATAGCACATTTTTATGAGAAGACGTTCCTTATCAAGATTTATCTTTTATCAAACATCAATCCAAACAATCCATTTTAGTTGAATCTACTTTGCGCTTCAAGGTCACATCAACTCATTCCAAAAAACTTTTGTTCCAAACCAAGCTTCAAAATCTTGATCAAACTTATCCAATCAATCCATCATCATCTCAGGATATCCTTCCCAATGCTCGTGTTGCTTAACACTATCCTCACATTGTTGTGTATCCTTAACAATGTTATCATCATCATTCTATAAATTTGATCAATCAATCCTAGCTTGGATTTCAACAAAATCCTAAATAGATCACTGATATCATCATCAAATATCCATACACTCATCAAGATTGTGCGAAAAATCCAAAAAACATTTACAAAATCCTGTACAGTCAAAATCCAAAACATCCAAAAAACACATAAAAATCCCTAAAAAGGTTAAACATCAAAAATTCAAAAATAGTACCCTTATCGAACTACATCATCTTTGAGCTTGAACGTAGACAAGGCCATCATTAATGTGCCCCTGAGACACCCTAGGTCAGTCCTTTAGGAGTTTGTCATAATAAATTGGCATCCACTCATCTGTTAAATATGTCATCTTGTTAATAAGTCGAGTCTGTCAAACTACATGGTCTCTACATGTATAACGTAGGCAAGGCTTATCATTGATCAACCCCTGAGACCCCTAGGATAGGTCTTTAGGTTAGGTTCTTAGTCAAAAATCCTCGAAAACCCCTAAACATTCAAATATCAGAAAATCCAAAAATATTTGTAAAAAACTCAAAAATCCAAAACATCCAAATATTCAGAAAAGCCTTAAACATTTAAAATCTTAGAAAACACAAAAATATTTGTAAAACTCAAAATCCAAAAACATTAGAAAACATTCAAAAAGACCTAAACAACCTCAAATAACCAAAAACCATAAACATTCATAAACTTTTAAAAGAACCAAACAACCTCAAAACATTTTCAAAATACCAAAAACATTCAAATATTCCAAAAACTCCAAAAACCCATCCATCCCATCTCGCTTTCACCCGTAATAAACCTCCACCCATAATAAATCGATTGTCACCTTCAACCTTTGGAAAAACAAATGGAAAAAAGTATAGCAAGTCATAAAGTAGGAACCTAATTATCAAAATCTAAAGTCTAAATCATAGTTAAATGCATTAGTGAAGTTTGTATCAATGGCTTATCATAAAGCTCATCATTATCCTAACATCAAACAACCATCTGATCAAAATTTCCTAGGATGTATCCTTCCTGCGATGGACATTAGTATCAAACATCACCTTAGCTAAATTAAATTGGAAAGAGATATAGATAACACTGACTATTTGTCTTTGATCTTTTCTTATGATTTATCTTAATGACCCATTCTGAGGACCTCTCGATGATGTCTATCAAAATGATTTAGAGGGAAAGGAATGGGGCATTGATCATTATATTTTGTTTGTTGTGCTTGTGGATACTCTTTTAAAATAATCATGGCGCATACTTGCTTAGTTGTGTGTAGGAAGGATGTTTGGAGTACATTGTTGAATATTGTGTATGCTTTGTTCTGATATATTATAAGCTTCTAAGTTACATTCCAACGAGGTTTCCGTATGTCAAGATGTGAACAAGAACTATCCTATCTATTTTTCAAGTCAAATTCCATTACACTAGATACAATGTCTTCCTGGTTATGAATACCTTAATGCATCATGTCTACGTGTTATATAAAACAATAAGGAATGACAAAAAATCCCAATCCCAAGGTTTGAGAAAGTCCTCCTCGTGCATTTCTCATCACCATCTCTAATAAAGTCTCAGTGGATTAAGGACTTGTTGGACTTTTTTATCAATCTTCTGAATCAATGGTCAAACTTCATTCATTTTCATTCTTCTACTTCTATCCATCTTATTCTTCTTATTCTTCTATCTTTACTAAAAATTATATCCAAGTATCAAATATGTGTGATCTATCAAAATATACATGAGGCTACCCATGGCCAATGACTGTCTATACATCATGAAATTGGTCTACATCAATATCTGAGATAGCATGGCAGCAATCCCTCTTCTGCTGGGGAATAGTGGGGCATTTATATCATCTTTAGCTCAACAATCTGAAAAGTTGTAGCTCTTTGATTTAAAAGCAACCTGAAATCTCAAGCATCTCAATTATAAGTCTGATTTTAACCTATCGTGAGCCCGATCGGAACACTTTATTCTCAGATTGATCTCTCAAGGGGGAAACCAACCATCTTTTGATCATATTGATATCAAATGATCTAACGGACTTTGTTCCTAGCCTTGCTAGAAAATCTTGATCAATCTATCAAATCAACCATTGTTAGGATATATCTTTCCCTATCAATTGTGTTGTTCATATCTTGACAACACTATCCTTGCATTGTTGTGAATCCTCAACAATTTTATCAATCAATCAATCAAAACAATCAACTTCAACTTGTCTATAAACATCTCAAAGAGATCATCGATGTCCATTTTTTCATTGTCATCAACAACGAAATCAACGTGAATCTTTGAACCAATGCAACGAGCACATTGCTTCAAAGATGGGAAAAATGTAGACACTTAAAAATGTCTCGATGGATCACATTGGCTAACTAATATCATTTCATCCTCAATCCCATCCTCTTTCCACTTAATTAATTAAATTAGCCTAGCTATTTAATTAATTGCACCATTTTCATCTATTAACCTAGTTCATTTAATTAGGTTAATTTCACCTACTTTCACGCTAACATTTCATCTCATTAAATTAAATAAATCAAACTATTTAATTTAATTTCCTAAGTCATCTTATTTAATTAAATAAGCCTAAGTTATTTAAGTAAATTTCATTTCACCTTTTCCCCATTCATTAAATAATTTAATTTAATGAATATCCCTCACTATATGATTAAACCTTGCTTAATTAGCAATTATCTAATTAATCCAATTCCTCCCACTTGCAGGGGAATATTCCAAAAGAATATTGCTCCATTGCACAATTAAATTTAGTTTTAATTAACTAAATAAATTTTTTTCTCATCTATATGAATATTCTAAAGAATATTCTTTTTGTTCCGTCATTTGAAAGACGAATATTTTCACTTTGCTTCTTATGCAAGTTTTAACTTGTGACTTCTTTGAGAAGGTTACCTTGTGACCTATGTGTGCAGGTCAAAAGTGTACTTGTTTGGAATGAATGTGAACCTTTGATTAAATCTCATCTTGCATTCTCATATTTTGATGAGAATCCATGATCCATGCCTCCCATTTCCTCCATCCTTGACCGTTGATTAATCTTTTCAATCTCAACCCTCCATTTCTCATTTTCTCTCCTATAAATAGGTCACTATTTGGAGACAAATGGATCCATCTTTCAATTACAAACTTATGCTATTGAATTCACTTGCATTCACACTCTTAATTTACTCACTTTTAGCTAATTTTAGTTCATTTTTAGTTGCATAATATCTTAAGACATCCATTAATGGCTTCCATGCATCCATCTTAGCTTGTTTATAAATTAGGGTTTCCATCTTTTAGCTTAGAATTAGCTTAGATTAGCTTAGTAATTACATAGTTAGATCAACTTTAGCATAAAATCATGTTAATTTAGTTTGCATCATGTTTAATTTATCATAAATCATGTTTTCATCCATTTATCACAATGGTTTCATCGATTATCTTCCATGTAATTGATTGAAACAAGCTCAGAAATCACAGGATTAGGAAAGGGTCATTGTTCCACATCAACACAACACCAATTCCAAAATGGGATAAGTTTCAAATGGGTTAGAGTAGAAATTTAACTGTTTTCATAATTTTCAATTTTTAGTTTCAATAAATGCTTAGTTTAACTTTCAATTTGAATGATCTCATTTGAGATTGAGGTTTAGTGGCTAAATTATGCTTTGATTCATCATGGATCAAGTGCAATCAACCCACAATGAAAATCCTCCATCCATAATAACATTTGTTATATGACCACCTTGCATAAAACACTTTGCTTTCCTCTGGAGCCATCCTTCTTATTCATGGGTGTCAAGCATATGACTATTTGCTTGTCTCATGAAGCTCAAAGTTCATTGTTGTGTGGCACCTTATCAAAGTTATCAGGAGGCATAGCTTTGATATGGTTGTATGTATGGGATTCAAACTTAGGCGTGAATTTCCCATATCCACTTGCTTGTGTGTGTGAGCACATACTAGCTGCATGTGTATGTGTCTCACCTCTTTGTGGACTCACCTAGTGGATGGCCTAAGGTTCCACTAGCCCTTATGAGTGTACATTTCATTTGCATAGTGGACATCATGTTCCACTTGTAAGCCACCCTTTTTGGATACTCACTCGGTAGACAACTTGAAGTTATATTGCCTCAGAGTGAGCATGCTTTTTTGGAAAAATAGCTTACATCTAATCCACAACATATGGGACAATGGTCAAAGATTGATCTACCTTTCCTTTCTTTTCCTTTCATCTTTATGTCTTTAACATTACATGTTTGTTTATCTTATTTTGTTGCATATCATACACCTTGTGTGTGTCCCTTTTTGCTTATGTTGGTTTGATGTAGCATCTTGGATCTTGGGGACTTGACCACCTCCTTGATCTTTGTCATCCTAGACCACCCACATTGGTACACGTGGACCCCTCTTGAATGTCTACTTTAGTGTGAGTTTGAAGCAAGTTCCTCCTCTCACTAAAGTGGGGGCTAAATGTAGTGTAGAAAAATGTCACTCTTTTTCACACCTAATTTGGGAATGATTAGCATTAAAATAAACCTAATGTCACCTTGATCTAGTGTTATAACGTCTTTTACAAATTCACAATAGGTTTAGGGCTCTTTTAAGCTAAATAGACCTATTTTTTCCTTAATTTAGTGTTGTAAAGTGTATTTATTTACACCTTCACATTAATTTTTGTATCCTCCTACATTTATGACCTTCATATAATCATTAATAGGCCCCTAAGACCCTTTAATATGCATCTCAAGGCCTATTTCAATCGAGATCCCAACATAATCAACAAATACACTTAATATCTTAGCTCCCTAACATTTTCTCTGACTAAAAAGGCCTGGTGGGACCCATACGCCACCTTGGGCATATGAGTCCCATCCAAATGGGATCTATATGCCACAAGTGGTGTAAAAGTCCCATTTGGCCCCTTTTAGGGTTTTGATCAAGAAATCAGGGTTTTGAATTCAAATTTCATGAATGTCGACATTTGGGATCTAATAAACGGTAAATTAGATGAAGTGCCTATATAGAAAAGGCTTCAAATCATTATTTGAGCTAAGCATTCATGATATCAACTAAGCAATCAAGAGTCAAGCATTGGAAAATACTTCACAAGAGCATCAAGAGACTTTACAAGAGCATTTCTAAGGCATTCAATGGAAAATTTCTTCATGATTTGTTGCAGAAATTCAAGACCCATTATCATGTCAAGGTCATCAAGAATCAAGCATGTTGTTGAGCTAGTGTTGTGATGTAGCATCCAATATCCAAGATTAAGCATTGTTCTACATCTAATTCAAGATCAAGATCTACATTCTACATGGCCACTTCATGTTTGATTTCTAATTTACATCTCAAGACATCATTCACGGTATCATTGTTCATGTTCATATTTCATTTTTTCATCTTAAGGTTTAATTACCTAAATGGGGTTTGACCAAGGCAAACCCCTATTTCCTCATAATCAACAAGTTTTTCTCTCTCTACATGTGTGATTTCAGATCTAGGTGTCTTGGAGCTTAAATATCCTTTGAAGACAAGGTTACAAGATTGGAGAAAAGTTGTCAAGTTGCCATCTACATTGCAATATCACAAAAATTCACCTACAGGTTGCAAATCAGGGTTTCTAGCTTGGAGATTTGGCAAGAAGGAAGGTACAGGAGATCACCAGAGAATACCAAGATTTTAGCCAAACCCTAATACTAGGACTAAATCACCACTTGTGGTGTATGAGTCCTAGTATTGCCATTTTTTAGGTTTCAGGAGGTTCAAATCAGTCCTTGACAGATTCCAGTTCTGACATAGAAACCCTAGTCTAGGACTAAATCACCCAAACTGGCGTATGAGTCCCAGTGGGCATTAAATATTAGGATTTCAGGGTTTTAGAGCTTTTTTTGACCTCATTCTTCTTTTAGGTGAACCTCTGCTCATTCTCAGTTTGTTATTCCATATTTCAGCTTCATTTCCTAGGTCATCTAATTAGGTTTTGCATGTTACATTCATTTCTTGTCTTTACAAGCCCTAGCTTGGTAGTGAACCCCCTTTTAGTCTTTAATCACACCCTAGGACATCCTTTACTATATCTCTTCCCCTCATTCCATCATTGGATTGAGATCTGTAGGGTTTCCTTGAATGAAACGTGTAGAAAACTTGGTGTTCTATGTCCTAAACCATAGAGCGACAATTTTCAACCTTTCAATATCCTATATATATACATTTGATTACACAATCACATACATAAACAATTAATATCTTAAATATTAATAGGCACATATACATGTGATCTATATATATATATATATATATATACATACATGTCACATTATCCTCTCGATATCACCATGCTCATAAGTAGCTCATCCATAGCATGTATAGGTATGTCTACCTATGTACTCTCATGTGCTTTTTCCTTCATGTGTATGGATGATTTTTGACATGAATATGCATACATATATATACATTCAACGTATGCACATCTCATCAATCAAACATAATAATATATAAATAAGTACTTACATACACCAAGCACTAAACATAATCCAAGAATACTCCTAACAACAATGAAAATCCTTCCTAATGCAAAAACATCATGCTAAGGATAACTTACCAATTCCCAGACACTATGACTTGACTCAACCATTCTATTAGTGAATGTGTGTATAAGCTCAATTAGGTTTCATTACCAGTTACTTCACCAAGCTCTTCTCCTGAGTGATACTTTCCCTTGCTTTCAGAGGATTGATTCTAAACCTACATCCAACTTAACACATTTACATATGGTAGTCAGTCATTTATCAATACAATTTTTACATTATACTTTTCATAGTTAGAATATCTAATTCAATAACCATACATTCCATTTTTCCATTCTACAAACATCAAATGAAATAAACATTCATTCATACTTTTTTTATAAACAAAGTACACACACACATATATATCCAATCATAATTCCAAATTCATTCACATATGCAATAATTACCCTAACATAGTAATATAAATAGGTAAACGCACAATGGGTTTTGATAGATTATAAATTATTAATGTATTATAAGTTGTATTCAATTGTGCATTCCTTCAGGTATTAAATTATATTTATAATTTTGGACTATTTGAAATGATTAAACCTAATCTAAATTAATTTTTCTATCTAGATTTGAAACTTACTTTAAATTAGATAGTGTAATAATTTTAATAGAACCTTGTGATTCAAATCATTTTTTATTGTTTCCTAATAGGTTGATTCTTTTATACAATTTGACTATTACATAAACCAACCCACATGCCAAATAATTTAAATTGAGTAGCAAAGATATTTTATTTATGTTCAAACCAAGTTCATTATTTCATCATTAACTATAAAAATAATAGGATAATGAAATATCATTTGCATGTATATCAAATCATAAATTCATATATTTCTTAAACAACTATTATATTTCGATGTACATAGGTTTTTTGGTCTTTATTCTCACTTTGTTTATTGAGAATGTGGCTTAATTTCTATCAAGGAAAGTTCAAAGGATTCCCCTTTATCTATATTAACTTCCCCTAAAGTTTCTTCTTAACAACTATAGTGCCCTTTCCATTTTCATCTTGTTAATGTGAGATTGATGTTTCAGCTTCATTGTTTCCTCATGATTTTTGTAATGATTATTTTTATGGCTCTAAATGGTGTGTGTGAATTACCACATGTTTGAGATGATGTTCCTCAATATTTCAATTGTTGGAATTTTGTATATTTACATGTTTGGTATCAATATGCTTTGATTCAGTAATATGTATTATATATGTTGTGATTAAACGTGAACCTGATTATTAATGTGCAAAAGGAATGATTTGTATAATGATATATATATGTATGTATGTATGTATGTATGTATGTATGTATGTATATATATATATATATATTCATGCTTTATGCTTTATGCTATTGAACCTTGTTGGGTGATTATATTATGCTTTGGCTATATATACATTAAGTAGGTACCCTTGACATGCATTGAATGGTTACAAGTATAGGGTTATTTCTCCACTTGACTCCATAGGTCTAAGTTATTTCCCTAATGATGGTTAATTTGGAGATATCACACTGGGCCTCCATATACATTCCCTAGTCATACTCAAATTGAGTACAATATGTGTCATGGGTATGTGCACCAATCAGTGACATAAAAAAGATACCACTTTTATTTTTTTTCTTGAAATTACCATTTGGTGAGCACCAAATTTGGTACTCACCAAATGGTTTTGATGACTGAGCCTAAGGCTCGATATTTCAAAATGTAACTTATTTGGTGAGTGCCAAATTTGGCGCTTGCGAAATGAAAGTGTATCATTTGGAGAGTGCCAAATGAAAGTGTTTCATTTGAAGAATGCCAAATGATAGTGTATCATTTGGCAAGCACCAAATTTGGCACTCACCAAATGTGAAGCATGAGTTTTTAGAATGCATTTTGTTGAACTCACTTTTTTTTTCTTTATCTTTCTCTTTCTCTGCCAAGGAAACTATATACATGAAATAAGCATTCAAGTATAAGTTGAAATTTACACATGGAGCTTAAATTTCTTATACTTTAAGTTATATTTCATGTAAATATTTTTAGGATGTTGAGAGTGGTTTCAAATATCTTTGAGTTATAATATAAACTCTAGTTTTTGACAAATCTTATAATTTTTAGACATTCAAATTTCAGTAATCAACAAGTTGTATCATATTTCTCTCTCTATATATCACTCATTATTTATCTCTTATACTCTAGATCTCTATCCCACTATCTCCATCCCTTTATTTGAATCTCTCTCCCTTGAGCTCAAGAACTACCTCTCTACCTATCCATATTTCTCTCTCTCTCTCTACATCCCTCTCTAATTTTCACTATCTCCCACTCTCTTTGTGTCTCTCTCTTCCTTCCTCCCACCCACCTTCCCTCTCTAATTCTCTCTATCTAACCTATCCCTCTATACCTCTTTCTCTCTCCCCACCTATCCCTCCTGACCTCCTCTCTCTCTCTTCTCTTTCTCTCTCACTCTCTCCTTCCCCCTCTCTCTCCCATATTTTTCTCTCATTCTCTCCTTCCCTCTCTAATTCTATCTATCTTACCATTCTCTCTCTACTTCTCTCTATCTCACCTCTCTCTCTCTCCCTCCCTCCCTCTCTATTTTTCTCTATCTCCCCCTCTCTCTATCTCTCTCTCTCTTGCTTCCTTCCTCCCACCCACCTTTCTTCTCTACTAATCTCTATCTAACCTATCACTCTATAACTCTTTCTTTCTCCCTCCCTCCCTCCTAACCTCTCTCAATCTCTCCACCTTCCTCCCCTCTCTACTTAGCTCTCTATCATCTCTCTCTTACTTATCCCTCTTTCTCTCTCTTTGCCTCTCTCCTTCTCTCTCCCCTCTTTCTCTCTCACTCTCCTTTCCTATCTACATCTCTCTATCATTCCATTCTATCTCTCTATCTCTCTCCCTTTTTCTCTCTCACTATCTCCTTCCCTCTCTACGTATATCTCTCCATTCTCTCTATGTCACCTCTCTATCCCCCTCCATCCATTCTTCCTTCTCTAATTTTCACTATCTCCCCCCTCTCTCCCTATCTCTCTCTATCTCTCTTTCTCTCTCTGTCTCTATCTCTATGTCTCTACCTTTGTCTATGTCTTTGTCTTTGTCTCTATCTCTCTCTATCTCTCTTTGTCTGCCTATCTCTCTTTCTCTTCCTCCCATCCACCTTCCCTCTCTTCTTCTCTCTATCTAGCGTATCCCTCTATACCTCTTTCTCCCTCCCTCCCTCCCTCCTCTCTCTCAATCTATCCACCTTTTTCCTTCCCTATCTACTTCTCTCTCTATCACCTCTCTCTCTCTCACTTATCCATGTCTCCCTCTCTATCCTTTCCTTTCTACTCTCTCTATCTCACCTCTCTCTCCCTACCTCTCCCTCCCTCTATCTCCTTCCATTTCTACTCTCTCTATCTCACCTCTCTCCCTACCTCTCCATCTCTCCCTGCCTCCCTTCCTCTCAATATATGTTAATTTGGAAGAAGAAGATAAATGAATCTCATTACTTCTTTTTTTCTTGAATCTTTTTTTTGAAAAAGAGGTAAAAATTTATTAAATCAACAAGAAACTTAAAAAAAATCCAAACCAAGCCCCAACACTAGCCCCACAAGGGCTAGGGATCCATCAATCAACAACCAACCACCAACCCCCATGGGATCAAACCCCTAAGAAACAAGACTACTAAAACCAATCGTCCAGCCATGTCCTCAGTAATCATATTGTCTAAAAATGGAATTGGTCTTAGGTTTAATGCTCCCACTCTTCCACATTTTATTCCCCTATATTCTCATAAGCCCATTTTTCCATAAAATCAACAACCTTGTTCCACTCCCATGGAATATGAACAAAGGAAAAAAAATCAAGCACAAAACTCAATTGAAGAATATAACAAACCACTGAATCCAATTTTTAATTGAAACCATTTAACATCTATTCATTCAACATATTAATCAAAATGTGAGAAAAATATTCATAAATAATCTTGCACCAACCAAGAGCATGTTCTCTTTCTAGAGGTGTAAGGATGACTAGACCATCCATCAGATTATTTTTTGCTGCCCCTTACAGATGGAAAAGAGAAAGATGAATTTCCTAGAATTTGTTGGATGTTGCAGTTGTGTTTCTGATATTTGGTTGTCATTTATTTCAACACTATTGGCATTAATGCATTAGAAGCTGTATATGTCAAGGATATTGAGAAAACTATATTAAAGTAAGTTGCAAGTTGTTAGTGGTGAAGTGAAGTGAAGTCTATTGGTGAGTTTAGTACATTGATGATCATAGGTTGTGGATTAAAGGGTTTGTTTTTGAGTATATCTAGTTTATCCATGTTGATTTTTAGAGATCCGAATGAAGATTTGACCGAGTTATGAAGATTTGTATTCTGACAATTTTTTTGTTGCTTCAGTTGGTGTTCCTGAATGAAGATAATGTGATTCCAATAAGTTCAATTGTTACATATGCTTCTCTGGTGATTCATGATGTTTGCGGATGTTTCTAGATCATTCTCTATCTGTGTTTCACATCTACATTGACCGTTGTACTCGTGATTAAATATTTTCTCTTGCGTGTTCATGTTTTTCATATTCATGTCCGACAAGGTATTGTAGTGTGTTGTGGATCTTCAAGGAATAATTTTTGAAGGTGGTTCATGTCCGAGGATTTTATTTTGGGTCATCATTATGTTGTGGACGACATTGGTTGATTCACGTTGAAATTCATTTATTATTTTGGGCCGACTGTTTGCATATGTTTTATTATTTTATTGAAGCCGACATGTAATGATGTAATTCCTAGTTGTAGATATATATAAGTGATTGTTTATTCCATTTGAATGCATGGTGTGCATGAATAATTTTCTAAATCATTCAAAGGCAAAGCAGGGTGTGAAGAAGAGTGAAGAAGAGTGAAGAAGTGTTCATGTTCTTAACTGAAACTGCAATTAGGCACTAGCAGATGCTATTTTTCTCAATTCAAATCTTGTGGATGTAATCCAAATATTTTTGTAAGATAGTGTGTCTTCCTTTGGGAAGTAAGCCTTATTGTATTTGAGTAGTGAGCTCTAGGCAGTGCACCTGAATGCATGTTCATTCCCCATTCACATTTCTTTTATAATTTTATCAAGGTATAATCTTGTGGACTAACCTCCACTGTGATTTTTCCCCTAATAGGGTTTCCACATAAAAATCTTGGTGTTATGTGTGTATTAGATCTAAGAATAAGGTTAATAAGTTGAATAAGTTTAAAATTCTGTGACAACTGATTCACCCCCCCTCTTAGTTTCCTGCCCTTGTGTTGCCAAAAATTGGTATCAGAATAGGTTCCTTGGAAGAATTTTAACTACTTGAGGTGATCTGGGATGGCGACATACAAGAAGGATAGTCCAAGATTTGATGGAACAAATTATTCTTTGTGGAAGACTCAAATGGAGTGTCATCTGAGATGCATCAGTGAACCATACTAGAGCATTACAAGTAATAGGTATGTTATCCCATAGAATGGTCCTACTATTATTGTTGAGATTAGGGATGTTGAGTAAAATATCAGGGCTAAGGAAGCATTGTTGAGTGCTTTGACTAATTTTGAGATGACAAATGTGATGGATCTGAAGACTGCTTATGAGATCTAGAAAAAATTGGAAACTTTGTATGAAGGTGATGCTAATGTGAAGATTGCTAAGCTATAAATTCTAAAAGGGAAATATGAAATGTTGAGAATGGGTGATGATGAGAATATTATTACTTTCATGTAAAGAGTGAATGAACTTGTGTGTGGTATCAGATGTGCTGGTGGATAGTTGGAAGAATCAGAGATCATTGCTAAAATGCTTAGATCCTTACCTACTACATACAAAGTCAAAGCTACTACTATTGAGGAGATCCAAACTGTGACAAATGTTACCTGAGATATGTTGATTGGTAAGCTTATTGCTTTTGAGTTGAGTGAATTTGGTGATGCTATTCCAAAGATAGAATTTGCATTCAAGGCTACTACTTCTGAAAGAGATAAACAAAGATATGATCCGAGTGAAAGTTCTTCTAGAAAGATATTCAAGTAGGAGGAGGAAATGAGATGGATTGAAGAAGAAGAAAGAGAACTAGAGGAGCTTGAAGCACTTATTGTCAAAAGAGAAGCTCGAGGACAAGGTAAGTATAAAGGAAAATTTCCTATTAAATGTTTTTCTTGCAATAAGATAGGTCATTTTGCATCAAGGTGTCCAGAAAGAGTCCCTAAGCCAAGATCTAACAAGCCTAAATTTCAAATAAAGTGATATTATGTTGCTAATGAAGGTGTGATAGATGATGAATATGATAAAGGAAATGGAAGTGAGGATGAATGGGTATTCATTGCTATCAAGGAAAATAATCCTGTGTCTACTAAATCTGTCAGTTACTCAAATGTGGAGAAAGCTCTAACGGCCAGAGTTGAAGAGAAAGATGAATGGGTGATTGATAGTGGATGATCTCATCACATGACAGGTGATAAAAGTAAATTTGTGAGCTTAGAAAAGTATGATTTCGGTGTTGTAAGATTTGGTGATGACAAATTTGGTGTAATCTGTGGAAGAGGATGTATTTCTCTTGATGGTAAGAATAATACTGATGATGTTCTGTATGTGGAAGGTTTGAAGCATAATCTCTTAAGTGTTGGATAGATGGTTGACAAGGGATAAAATCTTCAGTTCAAGGATGGAAAGTGTAGAATATTGGGGAGTTTCAAAAATGTGATTGCTTCAGGTATAAAAACAAAAGGTAACATCTTTCACCTAAATGCTACTAGTAAAAGTTGTCTGATTGTTCAAGTTGATGAAAGTTGGTTGTGGCATAGGAGAATGTGTCATGTAAACTTTGACAATATTATCAAGATAAGTTTTACTTAGGCTATGAGAGATCTTCCTAAGTTGGTAAAAGCTACTAATACCATATGCAAGGAATGTCAATTAGGGAAACAAACTAGAATTTCATTTCAGAGCAAACAACATTGTTCAAATGAAGTATTGGAGCTTGTTCATAATGATTTGTGTGGTCCCTCTAAAATTAGAAGTTTACAAGGAGACTAGTACTTCATGTTACTTATTGATGATTACTCTAGATTGATGTGGGTTACTTTGTTAAGGGAAAAATCTGAAGCTTTGAAGAAGTTCAAGATTTTTAAGGCTATGGTTGAGACAAAGATAGGTCTGAAGATTAAATGTCTGAGATTAGATAAAGGTGGTGAATTTACTTCTAGTGAGTTTAATTCTTTTTGTGAAGTGCATGCGATAAAGAGACAATTATTTACCCCGGACCCCTCAGCAAAATGGAGTTGTGGAAAGGAAGAACAAGAAAGTTCAAGATGTTGCTAGGACTATGATGCTAGAAGGAAATGGTCCTCATATCAATTGGAGAGAAGTTGTGAGTACTGCTATTTACATTCTCAATTGGGTACAAGTCAAAGGTGGTACTGGTAAGACCCCTTTTGAGCTATGGACTGGTCATAAGCCTATTGTTAGATATTTCAAAATATTTGGGAGTAAATGCTTTATTATAAGAGATGAAGATATAGGAAAGTTTGATGCTAGGAGTGATGAAGGAATATTTCTTGGTTATTCTACTAAAAGAAAGGCCTACCGGTGCTACAATAAGAGATTGAAGAAAATGGTTGAAAGTGAAAATGTCAAGGTTGATGAATACATAGCTAGACCATCCAGAACCTGTGGCTATGATTCAGATGATTAGAATAATAGTTCAATTATGGAAAGAAAGTTCAGACTCAAAATCAAGTTCAAATGATTTTGGTGAATCAAGAAAATCAAGAGGAAGGAACTAGTGAAAGTGCAGAAGAGATATCACAAGAGCCAGAAGTTCAAGAACATCCTAAGACTCCAAGGTATGTAAGATTAAATCATTTAGAAGATCGGATCATAAGTGATAAGAACAAAGGTTTCTAGACTAGGAGAAAGATTGCAAAAGAATATTGTTTGATTTCAAAGACTGAGCCTAATAGTGTGAATGAAGCATGCAAAGATGAGCATTGGGTGAAAGAAATGAAAGAAGAATTACAACAAATTGAGAAGAATAATACATGGATTCTTGTTCCTAGACCTAAGGATAAAATGTAATTGGAACTAAATGGGTCTTTACAAACAAGTTGAATGAGCAAGGTGAAGTTGTTAGAAATAAAGCAAGACTGGTGTGTAAAGGATATTTTCAGATGGAAGGAATTGAATTTGAACAGACTTTTGCCCCTGTTGCTAGAATTGATGTTGTGAGATTGTTTCTTGCTTATGTTGCTCACAAAAACTACAAGGTTTATCAGATGGATGTCAAGTCAACATTTCTAAATGGTGAATTAGAAAAAGAAGTGTATGTTGAGCAACCTAATGAATTTCAATTGACTAATTAGGGAGATATGGTTTTTCGATTGAAGAAAGAATTGTATGGACTTAAGCAAGCCCCTAGAGCATGGTATGCTAGATTAGACAACTATTTGTTGAATCTTGGTTTTAATAAAGGTATTTTTGATAGTAATATGTATTTCAAGATTGATGATGATAAAGATTTAATTGTGGAAGTCTTTTTTGATGATATCGTTTTTGGAGGAGATGATAGTTTGTGCATGAAGAATGCTGATGAGATGAAAAATTAGTTTGAGATGTCTATGATTGGAGAGATGAAATTATTTTTTGGATTGCAAATTACTCAGTTAGATAAAGGGATCTTCATATCTCAATCCAAGTGTGTGAAAGAATTGCTAAATAAGTTTGGTATGGAAGATCCAAAGCCAATTGGTACACCAATGGTAACTGGATGCAAGTTGACACAAGATGATGATTCTTTGAAAAAAAATCAAACTAGATATAGATTGATGATTGGTGGATTTATTTATTTGACTCAAACTAGAACAAATATCATGAATGTTGTATTTATTGTTGCAAGATGTCAAGCTGATCCTAAGGAATCTCATGCAACTATCGTGAAGAGGATTTTCAGATACTTGAAGGGCACGGCTGATTTTGGCATGTGGTATCCTAAAGATGATGATCTTACTTTGAGTTCCTTTACTGATGTTGATTGGGTAGTGATGTGAATGACAAAAAGAGTACTAGTGGTGGTACATTTTTTTTGGGTAAGAAGATGATATCATGGTTAAGTAAGAAGCAGAATGCCATTTCTTTATCTACTGCAGAGGCATAATACATTGCTGCTACTAACAATTATACTCAAGTATTGTGGATGAAGCAGATGTTGAAAGATATCAGAGTTGTGTATAATGATCCTATTGCTATATTTTGTGATAATTCAAGTGCAATTAACATCTCTAAGAATCTGGTGTTGCATTCAAAGACCAAGCATATATCTATCAAGTTTCACTTTTTGAGAGAGAAGATGAGTGAAAAGGAAGTCAAATTGGAGTATGTGCCTACTAAGGAACAAATTGCAAACATCTTTACCAAGTCATTTCCTAAGGATACTTTTGAGTATCTTAGATGGAAGTTAGGGGTGATTACCCCTCCTAATCAGAACTAAGATGCATTATCTTGCATCAATTCGTGCATTTCATAGTCATATCTTGATCTAGATTGATGTTGTGGTGGCTGCTACTCAGGGGGAGTAGTTAGATGTTCAGATATGTGGTTTAGAGCTTGTGTGTTGAAAAGATATCTTTGTCATTAATGTCAAAGGGGGAGAAGAATCATGTGAAAAACTGTGAATTATCTGAAGAAAAGAGTTATCTGGGGAGAAGAGTCATGTGAAAGAGTTGAGGAGAAAAGAGTCGGAACCTAAGGAGGAGTAAGTGCTAAAGATAGTTGCGTTGATGGTGTTTTTCACATCATGTGCTGCAATCAATGCCAAAGGGGGAGATTGTTGAATGTTTTGGTTGTTTTGTTGATATGTGGTTGTCATTGATGTCAACACTATTGGAATTAATGCATTAGATGTTGTATATGTCGAGGATATTGAGAAAACTATAATAAAGTAAGTTATAGGTTGTCAGTGGTGAAGTGAAGTTCAATTTGTTGGTGAGTTCAATACATTAATGATCAAAGGTTGTGGATTAAAGGATTTTTTGTTGAGTATATCTAGTTTATCCACATTGAGTTTCAGAGATCAACATGAAGATTTGATCGAGCTATGAAGATTTGTATTCAGATAGTTTTTTTGTTGCTTCAGTTGGTGTTCCTAAATGAAGATAATGTGATTCTTGTAAGTTTAGTTGTTGCAGATGCTCCTCTAGTGATTCATGATGTTTTTATATGTTTCTAGATTGTTCTCTATCTATGTTGCATGTATGCATTGATCGTTGTGCTCGTGATTAGATATTTTCTCTTGTGTGTTCATGCTTTTCATATTCATGGCTGACAGGGTGTTGTAGCATGTTGTGGATCTTCGAGGAATAATTTTTGAAGGTGGTTCATGTTCAAGGATTTTATTTTGGGTCTTCATTATGTTTTGGATAACATTGGTTGATTCACATTGAAATTTATTTATTGTTTTGGGCTAACAGTTTGCATATGTTTTATTATTTTATTGAAGTCAACATGTAAAGATGTAATCCTAGTTGTGGATATATATAAGAGATTTTTTATTCCATTTGAATGCATGGTGTGCATGAATAATGTTCTAAATCATTCAAAGGTAGAGCAAAGTGTGAAGAAGAGTGAAGAAGAGTGAAGAAGTGTTCATGTTCTTAACTGAAACTGCAATCAGGCATTAGCAGATGTTATTTTTCTCAGTTCAAATCTTGTGGATGTAATCCAAATCTTTTTGTAAGACAACGTGTCTTCCTTTAGGTAGTAAGCCTTGTTGTATTTGAGTAGTGAGCTCTAGGCAGTGCACCTGAATGCATGTGCATTCCCCATTCACATTTTGTTTATACTTTTAACAGGGTATAATCTTGTGGACTAACCTCCACCATGGTTTTTCCCCTAACATGGTTTCCACATAAAAAAATATTGGTGTTATGTGTGTTTATGATGTGTTGTTGATTTATGCTTTCATGGTTATTGATCAGATCTAAGAATAAGGTTAATAAGTTTGAAATTCTATGACAACTGATTCACCCCCCTCTCAGTTGTCTTCCCTTATGTTGCCAACAAAATTTTCTCTCCCAACTCCACCAATCCTAGCATGCCTAGGATTTCCCTTGGTAGAACCATCTGAGTTAATCTTTAAGAAACCTATTGGGGGAGAGGACCACTTTCCCTCCCTCTATTTCTTCTTTCTAGAATTATGACACCTCCTTATTCTAGAAATCTCAGGATCACTTCCATGAATTCCCAACCTTTGTTCCATCTATTATTCGTCTCTGTCTGAGGGGATTGACCTTTCACATTTATCTTTCACCATCTCCTGAATCATTCCAAAAATTCACTGCCAAATATGTTGAACTACCAAATTCCTTCCTTGAAAGATCCAATGATTCCTTTCAAGCCATATCTACCAAACAATAAAGGAATCCTAGCCTATGCTCCATGCCACTTGAATAAAAAAATTCCTGACTAGAGGCCTCCCCAAAATTCTCCAAAACTCGACCATAGAAGAGGCATGAACACATGGTTTCTTCCTAATTCCACGTCATAAGTACCATATGTCCCTATAAATGAAACACTAAAAAAATAAATGAAATGAAATTTCTTCACTATTTCTCCATAAGACACATATAGATAGTCCCTAAATACCCCATTTCCATAAATTATCCCAAGTGAGACACTTATTACACACAACAATCCACATGGAGACATTTCATTTGGACCAAAAGAACTTATTCCACACATTCTTCCACCACATGACTTCCATTCCTCTATATTTTTGAAGGTTCAACTATTGATATCTAGAGGAAATAAAATAACTCCCCTAGGATCTAGACTGCATGTTAGGGTATCCATACCCCTTAGATAACTATAGGCTCGACCAGTTAAAATCCTTCTTAATTCTTCTCAAAATTCAACTTAGCCCCTAATAGACCATTCTAAAGGATCCTTCCATATAGACACCTCCACTTTCCCTATTCTCTAGGTAGATTTGAATTCCTTCACCCTAGACCATCCAACTTCCATGAAACACTAAGAAATATCTTGTAATTATGGATACATGGAAAGGATTGGTGGAGAGTCATCCCAAGAGTCTTGCTAGAATAGAGCCTTGTAGCCCCTATTACATATTTAGAACAAACCCCTCTTTATTATATTGGCACCCTTTTTAGAGTATCCCAAATCATAGAGCCCTTACTTGTTAGGAAATTTTGAGGTACATCTTGCCTCTCCACATCCCTCAAATACTTAGAGGATATGATCTTCTAACAAAACTAGTCTTGATTATTACACCTCCTCCAACAAAGCTTAGAAACCAAGGTTTGACCAGTGAGATCAGCTTGTCTCAGTCCAAGACCACCCTCCTACTTTGGTCTACAAGTAGTCTCCCACTTAACCAAACTCCACTTCGAAGAGGTCAAACTACTAGCCCGTAAAAATTTCCTTGCAAAATCATCCAAATCCTTAATGAAAATTATAGGAGCAACCTGAAGTAGGAACCTATAATTAGGAAGAACTTGAACCATAGATTTCAAAAGAAAAAATCTCCCCACAAAAGATAGCCACCTATGGGTCCAATGACTATCTCTTTCCCAGAACTCTTCCAACACATTTTTCCAAGTCCCCATACGAGGGGATCCAATAGAGAGAGGAATGCCAAGATAAACCAAAGGGAGTATTCTAGTTTTTAGTAATAGAATTTATAAAATATAATGTTGGATAAGAGGAGGGGTATTAAAGAAGAAAATGCATGATTTACCTTCATTGATTTGTTGACCTGAGGCTATGAGATATGTATCCAATATTTTCCTTAAGTTAGTAGCTTCTCTAATCTTAGCAACACTCATCAATGTAGTGTCATAAACAAACTTTAGATGAGACTGTGAAGCAAAGCCATTTCCCCAAATCTATCCTTGAATAAAGCCTTGATTAACATAAGATTTAATAAATATCCCCAATCCCTCATCCAATAAAATAAAAGGTGGTAGAGGATCTTCGCACTGAAGACCTCAAGAAGTGCCAAACATATCAAAAGGATCTCCATTAACAAGAATTGAGAAAGAGGTAGATGAAACAAAACTCATCACCCAATTAACCCATTCACTACCAAAACTAAAAGAAAGAAGCACTTTTTGAAGGAAATACCAATTGACCCTATCATATACTTTAGTCATGTCTAGTTTAATAAACATATCCTTCTCCTTTGAGGTTGCCATGGATTGAATAGTCTCAATAGTAATGACCACTCCATGCAAAATTTATCTATCTACCAAAAATCATCCCCGCTCCTCAAAAATGAGCTTAGTAAGTCATGGATTAAGCCTTTCCACAATCAACTTAGAAATAACTTCATATATACCACATTGCATAGATCTATGGGCTTAAACAGGTCAAATGAATCAGCTCCTTCTCTTTTGGGGATAAGAACAAGGAATTTTGAATTCATATCCCTCAACATCTTCTTGTTCCTTCGTGATTCTTGCTCTACCTCTAATAAGTTAAATTTTTTAATTTCCCAAAATTCCAGAAAGAATTCTACCAAAAATCTATCAGGCCCAGGTGCTTTCCCTTTCTTCATTTAAAAAACAATTCCTTCCAATTCATATATAGAAATGGGTCTAATAATTTGTTCATTCATTTCCAAAGACATGAGAGGGGGAATACAAGCTTAAATGAGGTTTTCTTCCTCAATTGTAGGGTGAAATTATTCCATGAACAAGGATGAAAAATATTGTGAAGCTTCCTTAGAGATCTCCCTTAAGGAAAATAATTGATCTCCATAAGAAGACACTAGAGAAGAGATCATGTTCCCATGTCTTCTTGCCTTGACTAAGCTAAAGAAGAAGGCCATGTTTTATCACCCTCCTAAAGTCACTCTACCCATTCCTTCTATTTCCATTATAAATCCTTTCACAATTCTCATTATTCTAAATCCTTTAGGATAATTGATTATTCCTTTAGAGATGCTTTAGTGAGACTAAAGTCTCTATTATTCCTAGTGATCTCTTCAAAATTAGCTTGAGTAGCTAAATTAGCTAAAAATATATTACCAAAAACACTACCTATTCCACTTCTTGAGTTGCTACACTTTACAAATTGTAATTTTTTGACATAATAATCCATCATAGTGTCATAAGCAGATCTTCCATGACTCCATCATTCTATCAACAAATCTTATAGCTAAGGATCTCACAACCACATAAGTTGAAACTTAAAGGGATGTGTTCTTGGTGATCCCCACCAAAGAAGTTGACAGTTTGATAAGCCAATGATCAACTCACCCTCCACTCCAATATCTCAAAGATGGATGCCCATTTACTACCTATCCAAAATAAAGACACCAAAAACCTGTCTAGTCTCTCTAAAATAGAATATTTTCCACATCTCCTATTAATCTAGGTAAATAATTTGTTATTCTAGGGTTTATGTCTACCAAATTCAAAGGGTGATATTATCTCTGAGAAGAAAGGAAGAAGGCTCCAACCTATCCATTGCTGCCCTCTTTTTGTCTATATTAATAATTGCATTAAAGTTCCCCTCCAATATCCAAGGGTAGAAAGGAACTAAAGATTAAACATACCTAATATGAGACCAGAGAAAAAAATTTCTAGAGATATCTGCCAAGGCATAGATATTAGATAAAAGAAAAATATCTCTAAACTTCAAACTAGATGCAACCACAAAGATAGAAAATCTACTAGAGATCCACCAAAGAGGAATAATCTTCATTGGGTTCCATAAACATGATACGCCCCTGTGGTACCCTAAGCACTAATACAATGACACTGGCTTCACCACCAAAGTTTGAAAGCCAAGTTGATCATGTACTCTCCACTAATAGCTTAGTCTCATGAATGAAGAAATTATTCAACAAATTATTTCTAGCCAAATCTCATACAACTTTTTATCTAGGGAAACTGTTCAAGACCCTTACATTCCAAGAAATAACAATTATCTTTGAGATTTGGAGAAGTTTGAATCAATGGTTTTAACCAACCCTGACTCCACCAATGTCTCTCCCATTAATTTTATTTTATTTTGGTCTTTCTTTTGCCTCACCTTGAGAGGTTTCTTTAGGGATCCATTCTTGAGATTTCTTTGTTGTATCCCTAAAATGGGAGAGGCTCTACTTCCTTTCCCTAATTCCTTATCCACCTTCTCCATAGGAGTGGTCAACCTATCCAAGGTCAATTCATCAGTCCTCCCAATAGTTGTAGTAATTACTTAGACATCTAAATTCACCAGGGTAAGATCAGTGTCTATATGAACATCTAACAATCTATCCTCCTGAATATTCTAGTTATCCACCTCTCTAGTTACCACATATTCCTCCTCCAAAATATTTTCTCCATGATGCACCCCACTTGGGTTCATCTCTTTTTGAGCTAAGTCATCAAACATATCAAAGTAGTTAAAAAATACCTCCTCATTTCTATCATTGAGAGTTATTTTCAACCCTCTACCCTTATTGCAAGACTTTATAGTATGAAATCATCATTATCTACTTCCTCCCTCAAAATTGGAGACTTCCCTTTATCCAACTTAGTAGGCTAATGAGGAGGCATATCCGAAGAGTCCCCTACAGAGCTAACCCTAGGGCATTTCCTCTGCAAGTGACCATACTCATGAAAATTCTGACATCAAAAAGGAAACACTTTATAATCCAATTGTTGAACCCATGAGGAGGAACTGAGATGAATTTATAAATAGTCTAGTAAAGGCTTATTTAAATCAATTTTAATACAAATGTGGGCTTAGGAAATTATCTTTTTTCTAGTGTTGGTTGTGATGTGCCCATTGTCTTTCCTAGCAATAATGTGATCATATGTAGAATATCATTCCTCCAAAATTCTAATGGGAGCCAAGCTAGTCACAGTAAAACTAGAACCCAAGTTGGAAGTTCCTCCACAAGGTTAAAGCCAACATGCCAAGGCTCTAAAAATATGCCAAATTGATTATAAAAATAAGGCCCCCCTTCAAAGGTCTTATTACAATCAACCAATAAATTGAATACCATCATAAAATGATTATCAGTTGCTAGCATGATCTCCATCTCACCCTCGAGGTTCCAAGTTTGAAATTTTAGGTCTAGGATTCTAGAAAGGGGAGAGAAATCCTAATCCCCGTGAACTTGCAAATTAAAGAATGATTCATCAAGTAGTTGACATCTTACCCAACTGAATATGGTTGGATCACAAAAATGGTCTATCTTGGATCCTCTTTAGGCATCCATTTATCTTCACGATACATGGAAACCCATTGAATGATGATCCCTCCCCACCCGAGGTCTTGTTTAAAAAATTCACAACACTTGCATGAATTGATGAAGATGGTTTGTTCCCTGATAAAATCTCCCTAAAAGATATATTTTTATTTAAATTTTCCTCTCCAACTAGGACCAACCCACTGCTAAGGAAAAGTGCTTATCCAAAATCCCTAGAGCAGGGCCTTTCAAATGTAAATCAAGTGGTATACCCCCCAAAATTTACCAACACTTGCAAATAACAATAAAAACAATATTTTTCTCTCCCTAGGATGCCATGAACCCCCCTCCCACACTTGCTCATTTCCCCTTCTTTTCTTAAATCTTAGAAAAACTATTTTTTTCTTTTAGTGATGGTGGTACAAAGATCAAAATGGATCATGTAAGAAAGAAACTGCATGTATATCAAGTGGTGCATAGTTAGATTGGTGATTTTGGTTAGAGGTTGAAAGTACTACTTATCATTTGATTAATAGGTTTCCTAATTTTTCTTTGTTGAAAAAACATCATGAATTGTTAACAAGAAAGAATCCTTATTTATCACATTTAGAAGTCTTTGGTTGTGAGGCTTATGTTCATGTGCCTTAGGAGAAGTGACTTAAAATATATAAAAAGCTTCAAAAATACATCCTCATATGTTATAGTGAGAATATAAAAGGTTATAAGCTTTAGAATGCTCTAGAACATAGAAAATTATTTATTTAGTGATGTGATTTTTAGGGATTTTAAAGATTTTTATGTCTAGAATGACCAAAGGAAAAAGATGAGACAAAAATAGTGTATTTTGAGACTAAGGTTGAGAAGAAGTAAGATGCATGTGTAGAAGAATAAATTAATGGATCAAAGGATGCAAAGGAAATCCCATTGGTTGCAAGTGGTTGTTTAAGAATGAAAATGATGTAGGTGAATGGGTAGAGTGGTACAAGGGTACATTGGTGGCCAAGGGATACTCCTAGAGAGAGGGAGTTGATTTCAATAAAATATCTCTCTTGTTGCTAAGTTAAATTGTATTCTATTCCTATTATCTATTGATACAACTTGTGATTTTGAGATTGAAAATATATTTTAAGACCACTTTATTACATAGGGATCTTAAGGAGGAGAATTATATGTGACAACTTGATAGTTTTCTTGTGAAGGGGAAGGAACATTTGGTTTGTAAGTTAAAATGGTTATTATATGGTCTAAAACAAACACCTAGAAGGTGGTAATAGAAGTTTTATGCTTTCATATATTTATCGGGTTTTGTTAGGAGAAAGGGGGATCATTGTGATTATCTTAAAATTCTCAATTGGTAATCATATTCTAATCATTATCTTTTATGTGGATGACATGCTTTTTAGTGTCAACAAGGTCATGAATATGGATCTTGAAACATAATTTATTAAATATTTGATGTGAAGTATTTAGAGGCTACTAAATACATTCTTGGGGTGGATATTAGGAAGGATAAAGTACACAAAAATATTCGGTTAAGTTAGAGTAAGTATGGTTCTACCATTTTATATTGGTTCATGATTATAAACTAGTGAATATTCCATTCCTTGTTAGTACTAATCTTATTCCTAAATTTTTGACACAATTCAAATGAGGATTTTGAGAATATGACTATCATATCTAATTTTAGTGTTGTTGGAATCCCAATGCATGCAATAGTTTGTACTAAACTAGATATTTCCCAAATAATGTGAGTTTTGAGTAGCTTTATGTCTAATTATTGTAAGGAGAATTTGATTATGGTATATTTGATATGAATGATTTAGGGGATATCACATATATTCTTGGTATGGAGATCAATAAGGATCAAGTACACATAAATATTTGGTTGACAAAGTATGTTGCTACCATTTTGTAATGATTTAGTATGCATGTTTATAAAGCACTAGGTATTCCAATTCATGTTGGTACTAATCTTAATTTTAGATAGATTTCATAAATCAAATGATAATTTTCAAGATATGACTAACATGACTGATGCTAGTGTTATTGGTATCTTCATGTATACAATAGCTTGTACTAGACTAGATATTATCTAAATAGTGGGAGCTTCGAGTAGGTTTATGTCTAACCTTACATTATACTTATGTTAAGAGAGTTCTCAGATATTTTTATAAGAATTTTTATTATTATTTGTGTTATTTTGGTATTGATGATGCCAAAATGTCATCAAACATATCGGCACATACTGGATGTAGATTAGGAGGGTGACTTGGATAGTTGGAGGTCTACTAGTCACTATGTGTTTTCTCTATTTGTTGTTGTAGTGAGTTGGATGAGTAAAATGAAGCCCATGATTGTTTTTCCCACTATAAAATAAAAGTATATGGATGGTACACATGTCTCTAAGGAGGAGGCTTGATTATAAAGAGTTTGTATATGTAAATTGGTTTTGATTGTAGAGTCATTAAAATTAATTTTAATAGTAAAAGTTATATTTATTTGGATAGAATTATCAATGCATCATGCTCATACCAAGCACATTGATTTATAGTATCACTTAAGGTCGTATTATAGAAGGCTAACAATTAAGATAATATTATAGATTTCATCACAAAGATACTAACCAAAAAATTATCTTAGTGTTGGAAGGCCATGGGCCTTCAATCTTGTACTTATTTTCATTTGTGCTTCCCTTGGATGAATTTGTAGTGTATAATGTCAAATTAGAGAATGTTAGGATTAAGGTGGAATTTACCTTGTAATTGTATGTCTATGTTATGTATCTTCAATAATCTTGGAAGGTGTACTTGGATGTATTTAGATTCTCCTAGAACCTTGCTATTATTTTTCATATGCATTCATGAGGAAAGAGGAGAACAATAGCAAAGGTTATATTTGACTTTGAACTCGTTTAAGGAAATTTTTCTTTCCTAGGTCCCAAAGAAAGAAGTGGATAACCTTGTCATAAAGGATGGGACCCGCATAAACTAGTGGAGTCCAAAATTGAGCAGTAGACTAGAGAATGTAATTTTTCAAGGAGTTATGAGTCAAAGATGTATGTTTGGTTATGTTTTCTATTCGAGGACTTAATGATATAGCCCATGTGGTGTCCATGTGAAGTCATTAAAATTATTTACTATTCATGAAAGATGCTCTCCAAGTTAGGTGTGGATTTTTATACAATACCATGTTTTTGGTATCTATTATTGGTGAAGCCATTTATGATTTTGACCTCTCTCTTTGCCTATCTATTATAGGTATGAGAGAGTGGCTTATATCATTATTTTCTAGGTACATAGTTGTTGCTAGAATATTATCAAAGTGTAGAGAGTAGTGTGTTGATACTATATTATGTACATTGAAGATTAATACATATTTGTCCTCTTTCTCTAGTGAAGGTTTTCCCCAAAATGGTTTCTCCTCATAATCCTTTATCATTATTGTTTGTTGATTTATGCTTCACAATATTTTATGGTAATCCAATGTTAATAAACCATTTTCAGATTTGCATACACTTTGGAGAAGTTAATATTGCAATTCACCTTGTTTCTCAACAAGTTTTTGATTCTCTTTTCTTAGGCATTGTCCACTTAACAATTTTCTCTATGCGTACATCAAGGGTAGCCTTTAAAGGGACTAATAATAAATCAAATTCAAGACTTATATGACTAGGACCTTGTAAAGATTAATCAATATTAAATAACTTTTATCACAAGAGCATCAAAATGTACTAAACAATAAATAATCATACCCTCATAATTGAACATAATAATATTTTAAAAATTATACAACATTTTACTAAATACAAGACATTGAATGTGTGCATGACATCATCTCCAAATTGTATTTTATGTTTCATTATTATTCTCCAGATAAATACTCTTTCTCACTTTCACTTAATATCATACATAACCCAACAACAAACAAGAAAATAAAAATTAATAACATTTGATAATACTATTTCATATAAAATTAATAACATTCAATAATACTATTTCATATTAAATACATCATATAAAACAATAAATGCATTTACAATCAAAACATATATTTTTAAGTCCATTATAATTAAATCATCCTATTTAACAATAAACACACTTACCTCAGTTTGTTTTATATCAAAATTCAACAACCGCAGTTCCACGATAATTATGAATGATTATAGCTGCTTCTTTTTTTGAATGATTATAGCTTTGATTGAATAATTTTTGGTTTTAAATTAAGAATATTTATATTTAATAAAAAATTAAAATAATAGTATTAAAGGCAAGTATTTCAAGGAGGAAGAGGCGAGTATTAAATTCAATTGTTGGTGAACATTAGCCCAAAATAGAATAAATAAATCTTCCCTACCTTTCAATCATACGCTCAAGGTAGTTGGTGGAACACGCAATTGTCTTGGAAGACAATAAATAAATTTCCATGTGATTCGATTCCTTGAAAGTTGACCTCCATTCAAATTGTTTTATACGAACTTCTAATTAAGGGTATATATACGACAAAAAAACTTCTAAAAATCGATATAAAAAACAAGAGTTCTGAAGGAGCTAGAGTCCTTGTCAGAAAGGAAAAGTTAGGGTTTTGAGAATGTTAGAGCAGTGGCCATAGCAGTTGTTTATATAATGTTCTGTGGTTGTGATATCAGTTGTGTAGAGAATGTTGAATAGTTTTGAGTTGAGAACTGATTAATAAACAAAATGTATTGGGTTAATGGGAAACAAAACCAATGAAGTGATGCCACATCAGCTGTTGAGCACTAATGATGGAAAGACAAAAGTATTGGTCAGATCCTTTATTGTGGTATTGTTGGACTAGGTGACAAAAATCATGTTGATGTGGCATTATATTTCATGATGTAGTCCTAAAACAAAAGTTAGAAATAGTTGAGTTTTGAAGTATGCTCTTATCAACAATTTTGCAATGAATTGTAATTTCGACAAAGTGAAATTTATAATGATTACTGAATAGTGAAAATATGTATATTTTTGTATTGTATTATGGCATAGATATATGTCTATTATTTGTATGACCAGTAGCACATGTGTACACAATATATATGTATGTGTATATACATAGACATAGATACATTTAGACAATTTAACATAGACAGTTAGTAAAAATCTTTTTTTGCCTATATCTATTGATTTAATGGAATTGACGTTTATTTTAACTACAAATTTTTTTGTAGGCCATGTCCAAATGTTTAAAAAAACACTAGAAATAGTCAGACTCCAATATGTAAGTGAAGTGTTATATGGATGTAGATTACAAACAAATTGTGGTTTTGAAACATTGTAAGATATGGCCATTATCAATTATTTGAAACGATATATATATATATATACGCATGTATGCACTTTGCATTTTGCATTTATTTTGATCTGATTTTCATTTGTAGTAAATAGATTGCAATGCAGTTGCTATGAATGGATTAAGCTCTTTAACTTTGAACATTTCAAACAAAATATTATTTGCATTATTTTTTACATGTATATATGTATGGATGTATATATATTCAACTATACTTAGCTACACACACACACACACACACACATAAATAAAAGTATGTATACATACATATATATATATGTGTGTTTATATGTATGTACATGTACATATATATAAGTATACACATATACATTCTTATATGTGTGTATATATGCATATCCCTTTGGCATACTTTTTTGGCGAGGCTAAAACCTATGTTTGTTGGGATGGGTTACATCAACTGTGTTGGAAGTAACAAAATTGGCATTTGCAATTTCTTGTATCATATACATTTTCATTTTTTGGGTTGGCTAGTGATTTTCTTGGATTGTTTGTTTTGAGAGGGTTGTGCATATATATATTTGTACATCTGTATACATAGATATATATACATTGCGACATACATATTTATATACATATATACATGAACAAAGAGGCTACAAAACACAAATTGAATCAGGAGTAGCAAGGCATATCAATGGCCAGAGAAAATATTGTCAATGTTTGATTGAAATTTTCAATCTGAAAGCACATAGCAAGGAAAAAGACATAACCTGTTGTATTGACGATGTGGAAAGAAGATGGTCATTGTCATTTTGTCCACAACATAAGGCAATGAGCAGAAATAAGTTTTGTTAGTGTGGATCTTGGCTATGCATGTGTTGTCTTGTAGAGGTTGATTGATTATTTTCAAATTTTCTTTCAAATATAAACATTGAGTAGTGAAAGCTTCGGGTAAGTTGTATGGTTTTCCTTGTAAATTTTATATCTTGAATAGTGATATTTAATATGCAATTGGACAACAATCTATCATCTTTAAACATTGTGAGACATGTACATTATCTATCTTTTAGAATAGTGGGAGTAGTTATAGAACAGTTTAGGATGTTGATCATGACCATTTATATATATGTGTGTGTGTGTGTGTGTGTATCGCAACAATGTATTGATTGATCATTTTCAATTTGCATTTGTGATGTAAATATTGAGCAGGGATTTTTTTTGCATCAGATGTTTTAAGCATGCAACTGGCAAACAATTTATGGTCTTTATATAGTAACTATGTATTATTATATGTAGTGTAATTGCATTCACATATATATAGATGTATATATATAGACAAATATACATACATATATGTATAGATAGATGTATACATATTCATGTTTAGATACATATCTACACATGCAAAATGTATTTATGGATAGTAGATATTTATGTTTATATGTATTTTATAAGTATATCTATATTATTCATGATACACATGCACATTGAATGTTAGCCATTTTTTTGAATTTATTTATTTAATCAAAAAGGAAGAGCATTGACCAATAAAATGCAAGAGTATGAAACAACTATAAAATGACATTGTAAAAGACATACAAATTGACAATCATAAATCGTTTGGACAGATAGAGATTCAATGGTTTTAGACATGGACAATTTCCAATTACTCAAACTGAATTTACATTACCATTTAAGAAATTAAAAGGAAATTGCAATGCATGTCAAAGAGAATGCATATGACAAGAAACAATAGAAATTAACCAATTAAATAGAAAGGAGTGGGAAAACTATAAAATGGTACTATAAAAGTCACGTAAAGTTAGAAAAGCCTCATTTTACACTTGCACTACAATAGACATTATAGATTTAATGATTTTTACATTTAGAAATTTTCCAATTACTTAGACCCAACTGAATGGTAGTTGTTGATAGTTATTAATTGTTTATTCATTTTTAGATTACAATAGCTTTTACAATTTTGTTCTTTTATTTAATTTTTTTTTCATCTAAAAAGAGGGGTAAAAATTTATTCAAACATAAAAGAGGTACAAAAGAGTAGAGTGCCCAGCATAGAGAGCACTATAGAACTTTATCAGTATCCACTGGCTAATCTAACATATGAGACATGTCAGGAGGTAATTTTCCTTTATCGACAATATGTCAATCCTGAATATGATCCAAAGCCCATTTTTCCAAACAATCAACAACACCATTCCACTCCCTAGGAATGTGAGTTAAAGTAACATACTCCAAGGAGCTGCACAAATGTAGATTCTACCGAATTACCAAAGCTAAGTGCCAACTAACACCCTCAAGTTGATGACGAGTTAACAGAGACACCTCCATCTAAGAGTTAGACTTACAAATAATCCTATGTTAGCCAAGAGCACAACAACGCTTGATGGCATATAAAATAGCAAGAGCCTCCATTAAATTATTAGTATGAAAGCCCTTATTAACATAAAAAATAAACTGAATATCACCAGAGCTATCATGACCTACACCTCCAATGCCAGCATGTCCAAGATTCCCCCGAGAAGAACCATCATTATTAATCTTGAGAACACCATGAGGAGGGGGAGTCCAACGACCCTCCAAGTTAATCTTCCGCAAAGGATGTCTACATGTACTACTTTTGACCTGACTAACCCACCCCAGAACAGTTCCTTGAAGAGGAAAATCAAGACAAGAGCAAATACCAACATCCCCAAGATCCACACCACCAGTCATTTCACACTTAGCCAAAATAGTCTCACGAAGAGAGTGAACAATTTTCCACCACAAATGAACAACAACCATCCTATCCCCCTAAAACATTCTTTGATTCCTCTCCAGCCAGACATGCCAAATGATAAAAGAAGGGCCAAGATCCCATGCAACCTGAAGAAAAGAAGTTTTGGCAGGGCATTGACCCCAATGGGCCCAAAACTCACACAAAGAGGAGACATGCTAGCAGGTCTAACCCCAAACACCCCACCAAACATTCTAAATCGCTTAAGCGAAGGAGCACTGGAAGAAGAGATGAGAAAATAGACTCCTCACTATTACAACACAAGACACACATTGAGGGGCCCTGAAAACCCCTCTTGCATAAATTATCCTAGGTAAGACAGTGATTATGAACCACCAGCCACATGAAAAAATTGCACTTAGGCCAAGAAAATTTGTGCCAAACTTGCTTCCACCAAGGCACCTCAATACCTCTGAACAACTATCTACTAAGCTCTGAGTATCCAACAAAAATAGAGTATTTACCAGATGAGTCACCACCCTAAGCCAAAACATCCTGTCCAACTAGGGAATTGCACTCCTGAGAAGCAAGAATCTGGGTGAGCTCATTCTGGTCCCTTTGTAGTCCACCCAACAACCAATCAGAAGAATCCTTCCATCTATAACCAACATCTAGGCCAAAATGTCGAACAACCGTGTAATGCACTACCTTATCCCACCTAGTTGTTGTAAGACAATCACAAAGGGCTTGCAAATGAGGATACATGGACAAAAGAGGGGGATGACCATCCCAAGAATCCATTCAAAAGAGTGCTTTGGATCTCCTGTTACAAATCCAAAAAAGGCCCCTCTTAATTAGTTGAGCTCTTGTTTTCAAAGTATGCCAAATCATAGAGCCCTTTCCCTCCAAGGATAATGAGAAACATCCAAATAGTCTACCCCATGAAAATACTTATGTGTGATAATGCAGTCCCAAAGCTAGCTTTTCTCGGTACACCAACTCCAATATAATTTGGTTGCAAGAGCTTGCCCACTCATAACAACAAAATGAAGGTTCAAACCCCCCTCCTTTGATAGACACATGGATTCCCACTTAATTAAGCTCCACTTAGAATTCTACAAATTACCACTCCAAAGGAATTGTCAAGAGAGAGCATCAAATTCCTTAAGAAAATAGTTGTTTGTAGAATATTAATTAAGCTCCACTTAGAATTCTACAAATTACCACTCCAAAGGAATTGTCAAGAGAGAGCATCAAATTCCTTAAGAAAATAGTTGTTTGTAGAATATTAATTAAGCTCCACTTAGAATATTAGTTGTTTGTAGAATATTGATTAAGGACCACTTAAAATGTTAATTGTAATTTATGGGTTTAAGTTATTTTAAAATCTTTATGAATAGTTGTTTGTAGAATATGATGTGTATGTTTTAGTAGCTTTTTTATATTGATTTGATGTTTACGATGTATGATTTTAAGTTATATACATAGTTGTTTTATCAACTATTTGATTGGAATGGTAGTTATCCATAGTTACAAATTTTTTATTCATTTAGAATGGTGGTTGTGATACTTACTAATTGTTTATTCATTTTTGGATTATGATAGTTTTGGCAAAAAAAAATTGTCATCTTTGTTATTTAAAAAATTAAAATTTATTTTAAAAAATAGGTTAGAATTTTAATTGTATTGAAGTTTAGTTTATGTTTTTAAGTTATTTTAAAGTTTTTATGAATAGTTTTTTGTAGAATATAAATGTGTATATTTTAGTAATTTTGATTTTCATTTAGTATTTAAGATAAATGATTTTAATGGATGAGTTGACTAGTTTGGTGCTCACTAATTGAAGATTAGGTCCATTATTTGGACATGTTACATTAGCATGTGTGAAATCTAGCTATGAAATCTTGTGCTTTAATTTTTTAATTTTTTTTGGATATCAAGGTGAATGTTGAGAGGATCTTATTGTTACATGTCAATGTATGTGTCAATATTTTCAAATTCATATGCCTAGAGTTGTGTATTTAAAGACATTATCCTAGGTCATTTGCACACATGATGGAATGAATAGGGAGAACATATTTTTTCCAAAAATTATTAAGAAATGTATCTCCATTTACAAGTAAATGTGGTGCATCAACTATTCTCTGACATACATCAACAAAAAATCAACTTATCTACATCAATTGACATCTATTTTCAAGGAACATATTTGAACTACAATTTTTTACATAATTACACATCAATTTTCATAGAAATTCTATTGTTATCATTAGCACGAATCCTTATTTCCTTATTTTAAATACCATTGGGTGAACATTTCTTTTAGGTACTAAAGGTGCATATATATTCTAGACAAGACCATGGATCTGCATGATAGGATTGTAGATTTATAAGATAAAATTGCTAGTGTGATTCCACCCCAAGTTCTCAGCTACTTGGTATTCATTTATTTCAACTTTTAAATTCATAATTATGTGTGAGATTGACGAGAAAGTTTAAACCATCTATTATATATTAATTAAACTAGCATGTTTACTTTATTGAAAAGAAGAAATATGTATAGTAAATAAAGAAAGTTAATCTAATTATTATAAAGAGGGGTTTTATACAAATGAATAATTATACTATAGAAATGACAAAGAAGAGTGAGAAAAGCATTTTGGCTTGAAGTTCAATGAAAAAGACATTCCTTAAAATTGTGTAGATAAGATCTAAGTATGTTGTGTTAGAGTTGCAATAGCATCCAAGAATTAAAAATGAAAAATGTTTAGAATGCAAAGAAACACTGAATCACTCAGTTCTAGAATAGATGTAGTGGCATTTGGATTGTGGAAGAGATTGTACAATCACAATAGAAACCTTCCTCTAAATGAGTTAAAAATATTTAAGGATGGAGGAAATGCTCTACATGTTCTCATTATGCTTAGATAATCTTCAACATGTGTATCTAGGCCATGAAAATTTATTGGAACTACTTGGAAACTTATCTCAATCAAGCCCCTAGTGGTTTAATTCAACCCTACTAAAATCACAAGCTTGGATATGTGTGATCTTAGCCCAAGGTGTTATATCCAGACATTTTCCAATTACTTAGATCCAATTTTAATTTTCATTTAATAAGTTCAAGTGAATATTAGTTTCATTCTTAAACATGAGCACTACATTATCATGTCAAGTCTTTATGAAGACATAATACAAAATGCTTAAAGAAAGAAATAATATAAATGATAAGTGTGTGTAGCAGAATGCAATGCTGGACAACGTCAGTAGGAAGAGTGCATGCCAAGAGGTGAGTCTATCAACAAACTCACCAAATATTTCCAATAGCAAAGCTTCCTACAATAATAATAATTATTAAAACAAATAAGGAGAATAAGAAAAGGAGGAAAATACCACCGGCTAGAATGAAAATGAATTCAAATGAACTTTGTACGAACAATTGTATTATTAAAGTATTTTTATCGAAATCAGGATATTTATATGCTTGACTAAGTAGTGTGTATGAGAAATATGATATATGATAGATTACAATGAATAATGTAATGCATAATTTATGGGAATCTAGATAGTTTTATGTACATAGAATCAGTCGACTTGATGTATGTGTAAATGATAATTTCATTGTGATTATAGTTGTATCAATAACAACTGACACCAACTGAGCCTCCTTTTCAAACTTCATTGATATAGGCAACTACATGGGGAAATTAAAAGTAGCAATTAGGTTACGCAAGTAATAGTTGAAAGCATAAAACATGTAAATATTAGAAGGAGAAATTATTTAATATAGAAAAAAAGCCAAGTTGGGGAAATTGTTACAAATATCCTTTTAAGTGCTTTTGAGGGGGAGCAAGGACTAGATATTGATACCTAAATCCATTGATGTGGAATGCACTTGAGCCCATCGGTTTCTTTGTTAGTTGTCAGTGGCAAAGAAGCAAACATTGATGAATTATGGTGTTAAGTTTGCATCTCAAGAGCATACATCGAGCCATAAAAATAGTCAAAAAGAGGAGACAAAGGAAAAACTAGAGAACAACAATGTAAATGATATTAAAACTTACAAATGACTTGTTTCTTGTTTGGAACATGATATAAATAATCCCTAGAAGGAGACACAGTTTTAATGTTGATGAGTTTTCCTGAGCAAATGAATAAACAATGGGAAAAATTAGTATGACCAAGATATAGGTACTTACAAATCACTTGGTTTTGGCTTTGAATATGATATGTATAAAGCTGCTCAATGGACATGAATTTTGTATACATATGAAGCTACAATCTAGTTGCATAAATATCAACCTGCACCAACTCAGCCTCCTTCTCAAACTTCACTAGTATAGGTAACTGCATGGAGAAATTAAAAGTAGCTATTAGGTTATGCAAGTTATAGTTGAAAGCATAAAACATGTAAATATTAGAAGGATAAATTGTTTAATGTAAAAGAAAGCCAAAATGGAAAAATCATTACAAATGTCCTTTTAAGTGCTTTTGAGGGAGCAACAAGGATAGGAGATTGATACCTAAATTCGTTGATGTGCAGTGCACTTGAGTCGATTGGATGCTTTGTTAGTTGTCGATGGAAAATAAGCAAACATCGATGAATTATGGTGCTAAGTCTGCAACTCGAGAGGAGACAGTGATTCATAAAGACAGTCAAAGAGGGAAGAGAAGGGGAAAACTAGAGCACAATAGTGTGAATGATGTTAAAACTTACAAATGGCTTGTTTCCTAATTGGAACGTGATAGAAATAATGTATTTTCATTTTCATTTGATAGATGTCTTTATAATGCCAAGTAGAGAAGATGAAATTAATGAGTTATGGTATTAAGTCTTCTAGTCAAGAACAAAGAGTGATCCATTAAAGCATACAAAGATTCTGAAGGGTAAAGAATAAGGAACTGTTGAAATCATCAAGAAACCACATACATTTACCCTTAAAATGTAGAGGTGTAAGAAACTATAAAATGACATTTTAAAAGATATAGGAACTTACAAATGGCTTACACTTCAATTTAGTCAATGAAGATGAGAATAGTTCGTAATTTAAAGATTTCATGGTTTTGAAGTTTTAATTCTATTGATCAAAGTATTATTTATGTTGTAAAAATGGTAGGAAATAACTCATAGAATGTAAAAAATGCTAAAAAATATAGAATGACAATGTAAAGGATAGAGGAACTTACAGGCAGCTTGTTTTTCGGTTCAACTACAGTGGACATAAACCCTGACAATAGACAAATACTATACTTCCATTAAATATTGTAAGGAGACAAATAAGTAATGCAAAAAACAATAGTGTAATAGATATAGTAACTTACAAATGCTTGATCTACTGCCTTGACTATGAGAGATATAGGCTTTCTCAAGAGACACAGGCCATGCTATCCTATAATAGTTAAAGAAATGATAAACAATGTAAAAAATGCTTTGCTCTACAGGCTTCAAATTTAACACTATAAGGCATTGATTATACCTAAAGCTGACGATGTTCGCAATCAGGAAATGGCAGAAGTGTAGAAAACCACAAACAATAGACATTAATCCCTACTTATAGCTATTTTGTTGCTAGCTACTAGTATGATATAGATAAATTATGTTCACAGAGACAGTTTCTATTGCCATGAAAGAACCTGTTGGAATGAATAAACAATGCAAAAACTACTTTCTCACTGTTCATATGGTTGCTATAAATTGGCTCAATACTCAAGGCTTCACTTTCATGAAAGAATCAAGGCAAGTGAATAAAAAATGAAAATGAAAAGTAAGGTGTATACATATATTGTGTTATTGAAATTTTATGTGAGAGTAGAAGTACATAATACAAAGACATGAGCAGGTGAAAGGGCATTTCAAAGGTATCTATAAAGCAATAGTATTGAACATAGATGAACTTACAGATGCATCAACCCCCTTTTCTGAAGTAGTACACATAGGCCATGTCAAAAGGCATGGATTTTGATTGCATCAAAAAACCTCAGCAAGTCAAACACCATAGCAAAATATGACAGTGTAAAAGATATAGGAACTTACAAACGCTTGTTCTCTAGTCTCTACTATCATATAAATAAAGCATTTGAATAGTGGTATATTTTATCGCCATCAATCTATCCATCTCTATTTTTGCAATTTTGTCATTCACTTATGATATTTTGGTCTTTTTTTTGTATTTTCCTAATTAAAATGTATTCAACATTGCAAAAAGGTGTAGGAACTTACATTTTCCTCATGGCTCACTTGCAATACTATAGACATAAAATCCTATGAACAGAAACATATTTGATCAACATTAACCAATTATGAGGGAATGAGTGCACAAGCCAAGGAAATGACAGTGTAATTGATATTGGTACTTACGAATGCCTCATTCTTTGTGTTGAGCCCAATAAATAATAGATGAGAATGATGTCTAGTGTTGTAGGAGTGAAACCAAATGTAGATACAAAACATGTAAGAATGAAGTCAAAGCAAATGAGCATGAATGGGCCATGAGAGGCACTAATCCTACAAGAATCACTTAGTTGCATTTGAGCAAGGGACACAAACAATGCTTTTCTAAACCGGGTGGAGACTTCACATCATAAGCTATTAACGAATTGAAAAAGCCTATAAATTATAAAATAACATCAAGAAAGGTCTAGGAAGATACACATGTCTTCTTTTTTTCCCATTAGAAATCAATAAAAATAAAACATAAGTAAAGACCCACCGTCCTTGAAGACATGAAGCATGTGATTGGATCAACGAGTATAATCTATTTTGAAATAAGATGAAAAAATTATAAGTGCAATATAAGTTTTGTAAATTTAATCTAAGTACTATGTTTGTGTTGTGTAGATTCCCCCATCATCCTAGTGATTTTTGTATTGATGTCTGTTTAAACAAAGATTTAGTTTTCCAAAAAAGAATTACAAAGAACCTTACAAACTTCCTTTTAGATAAATAATGCTTCGAAGAAACATCTAATGTTGATGCAATCTCGAAATCCGAATATAAATTGTTCTATTGGAAAGGACACAACCATTTCTCTAGAAAAGTATTTTGTCGAGCAACAACTTAGCATTGTATCTAAAAGCAGCAAGCATTATTTGTAAATATTTTGTATGTGACATAAAAGCAATGTTGGAGTGGGGTGGTTTTCTTTTTTATCACAAACATGTATTAGTAATATGTGCAGAGAGCAGAGAGCATTACACATGAAACTTTAGTTATAACTACTTTTCAAACTAAATTCAAACTAATTTATATGTATGGTATGTTGGTTGAAAAATATCAATAAACAATTTTCAAGTTATGTGCTGCATAGAAGAGGTCAAAACAAACTAAAACATAAATTGTAACTGTTTATGAAATTGAAAGCAAAGGTGTTCATGTCTATGGTATGTATGTTTTGAATGGAAGAAAATACAACTGTTGAATTGTTCAATGCATAAAAGAACTAAAAATAAACTAGATGATTAGTTTTCATAAGAGCTTAAACACATTTGTTCTCTTATTGGTTGTGTCCAAAATATATAAGTAGTATAATCTCCTAGACATTTTGCTTGTTGACATTTCTGTATACTGCAATGTTGCATTTCCTTGATCCTAGTTCACAATGAATAAGCATTACATTCATGACAATGCAGTTTGCATGATTTAATATCAATGAATAAGAATAAAAAATAGAATAGTGCAATGTAAGCACCTATCCAAAATTGCAAATGCCTTGTCAAGTTACTGGAGATGCTATGTTGCATGCTTCACCCACAATTCGTATGATGCAATTATCCATTGCAAGGGTGAACATCCCTTGAAACTAAAATTTTTGTAGCAAGAACATTATTGTGGACATGTATTTTTTGTACTCTTCAAATGGAATTGCAGCTAGCTTGGGGAAACTATTTTAGAGCTATTGTTTGTGTAGATAATAGTCCACAACTCCCTCTGTTGTCTGAACAGTACATTGTAGAAAGTGGGCATATACAAATATTGTGTCAGTTCCACATGCAATGCACCATGTAGTATCATTTTTTGTTCTTTTTGTAAAGAAAACTCTTTGTTTACATGAAATCCAAATTGGTTCATATGAGGGAAAGTGGACATTCTTAGGTCTTAGTGTTCCTGTCACCTATAATGGTAGTGAAAATGCAATTAGTAATAAATCATAACAAAGCACTATTTACAAAATTTAGTATAGAAAGTCATATATGGAAAATTCTTTTCAACATAAATCTATGCTATGGTGAAAGAGCTAAATGGTTGACGCATATACTTCCATGTTTGATGTCTTCAATGGTTCTAGAGAGGCCTTTGTAGATGCATCATTGAGTTCACCAATAAAACTAGGTTGTATTGTTTTCATCAAATTTGTGCCTTTCGGCCCAGAATGAACAATATTTTTGAACAATGTGAATGGAGTTTTTGTTGATGCCTGGATCAATTGAAGTCTTGCATATAGCTTTGCATGGCTGATCAAGACTATAAGTTGTAAGATAAAGAATTGTAAAGATGCAAGCTTGCAAATGAAATGAGTTTAAGAATTCAATGAAATTGAAATAGTTAATACAGTAAAGCATTCTACTAGCAATTTTTTTCCATGCAAAACAATGTGAACAAAATCTTTAATAGATTCCAAAAAGAAAAGTGCTCAAATCCTATGATGTTTCCATGATTTGTGCAAAACATCTTACACTGGAAAAATCATCTTGGTTCTCTCCATCTTTAACTTGCAACTCATACTGTGTTGGTGCTTGGAAATGACTAGTAACAACAACACCAATTGATCCAATAGAGAAACTACCATTTGATTGGATGAGTTGCAAAATGTTTGTGTCAGGAATCAATCTACGTTCTTGACAGACTTTCTCAATGGGCTCAATAGTGCTCCTAGCAATCAAAACAAGGGAATAATCAACATCTCCTCTTTCATATTGTGTTTTTTTCCTAATGAAAAATTTTATGAGGCAGACACTTGTATCAAGTGATAACAATGGCAGAAATGTGTCAATTAATTTGTTGATGTTTGCAGTGATTGTCATTTGACCATGACTATCAACTAAATCAACACTCACAATCATTGCTTTTGGTGTTGTTCTATGGGTTGTGGTAATAGCAGGCCCATAAATAGCTTGAACATTGCCTTCAAATGCTAAAGTTGTTTGCTTTGTGCATAAATCGAAGATGGTAGATGGATATGCAATTGTTGTTTTGAATCTACATGTTGCAATATGAAGAATGACTAAAACTAAATTTTTAATTAAACATATAAAGAGTGAAATCATATGTGAGAGAAATAGAATAAGGTACTTTCCTTTTTTCATCTTGTTTTTCAATTGATTGAGCCATATTTTTTTTAGCAAGAGAACCATTTTGTGTGTTTCCAAATGCCTCTGCAAACATATGGAATAAGATATTTATGTCAAGCATGTAACAAGAGAAACTGAGAGGAAAAAATTAATGTGATTTGATGCGTTTTTGAAATTTTTTCTTGCGAAATATGAAGAGCTTACCTATTTACAATAGATGTTTTGGATGTTGTATTACAACTAGGAAATGTTGAGATATCTGTTCTATGAAATAACACAATATTTCCAATCTGCAGCTCACAATCTACAAATTTGATATGTGTACGAAAAAATATTTCCAAGCCTCTGCTAAAACCTAGTGTCGTGATGCACAATTTTTTGGATTTTGCAATATATCTATAATAAAAAAAATATCATGTGCTATGTTTTTTCAACTTTTTTGCATAACAACATACCTATTTCAAAATAGTTGCCCAATAATTTGCAATATCATAAGCATGGAAGATAGGTGCAACTGTATGATTGATACTATTGTTTTTGAATAGTAGGCAGACCTGAAATTTATATGAGTGAAAAACAAAACCAGCTACATGAGAAGCTCATAGGAACCAAGCTGAATACTATTAACAACAAATCAAATAATAGGTAGCAGAAATTGTAACATCAATTTAAAAGGTTCATGTCTGTGAAGTAAATACTATGTGGATGTGCTAGAAAGTGGTTGTAGAATCCATAACAAACTTACTTTTGTAATTTCTTTTTAGTAAAGAATCATATGGTGTGCAAAGGCCTAGCAATATTGTGTGTGAGAAAAAATCTATTTTAGAATAGATATATACTAAGTTGCAACTGCAAATCCATATCAATGGTTTAGAAGAGCATGCCCGATGGTCCTGAATAAGGACATTGCCAAAGTGGAGACCTACATGGGCAGAGCCATGGAAAAGCAATTAACCTACATAAAGACACGAATTGTATGAACAAAGATTTTTCCAACAATTCTTTTTCACCCACATAAGTTGTATACTAATTATGTCCAGGAATATGAAGCACCGACAATAGCACACTGCACAAAGGATGTAAATTCCAAGCAACTGCAGCTGTGAGGTTGTATACTTTGGCCTAGTGACCAGAGCTCAAGGGATATTGCAAAATGGTCTGACCAATATGTATCTAGCACTCTGAACTTGACAGTACCAATTTCAGTACTATGTATTCAAAAATGATCCAACAAAGTACTTGCATGTGTTGTTGGCTTGTCAACGACCAACGACAATTTGCATTGTTCCATAAATTCAAGGAGAAGTTCCTTTTTGGTTGATTCTAACATGTCAATGTTGAAGTCTCTAGCAATAATCAATTTCAAATTAGCTAGCAGTGAGGTTATAGCAGTTTGTAAAAAAATGAGAAGATCATGAATAGGTGTGTTTGGTCTCACATATAGGTTTATGATGTGCATAGTAATATACATGTGCAACAAGTCAATTGTTATTGATTCTAGATATTTTTTTGAAAAGTTTTGAAATTCTTGGATGGAAACTATTTTTTCTCAAGCATGTTAATAGCCCATGAATACCAGCTACAGTATAACAATTGTATGTTTTCTCAAGGAATTCAATATGGCCAAGAAAACTATGGTTCGTTTCTTGGAAGCAAAGGACAGTTGCTTGCAGCATATCATGGTTATGTGTTATTTCTTGTGCATGTAATTCAAAGCCACGTGTGTTCAAAGAACATATGACAAAATTACCTAGAGAAATAGGCAAAAGGTTGTGTTGCACTTTCCACCATGCAGATGCCATAAAGCGTTACACTTTGCTATTCACTTTTTTGAGACTTTGAGGTTTTTTTCTTGCAATCTATGTGTCATATATAGTGATTCAATGTTTCTTACACATGATAAAGTAGTATACAAGAGGCCATGCTGATAGACTTTACATGGGTCAAAAGCAATTGCGTCCATTGTCAAACCATATGCTTTATGGATAGTGCGTGCACATGTAAGTTTCAAAGGAAATTGTGCTCTAGTGACTATCTTTGTACCTATTTTGACTTCCAATGATTCTCATTATGGGTTTCCAAGAAGGCATAACAAAATATGTGTATAGATTTTGGATTCTCCATCGCTGCAATTTTCCAACAGTTGAATCATTGAATTCCACCCAAACAATGTCTTCTTGTGTGGCTATATACAATTTGAAAATGCCATCTACACCATTCACTAGCCCATCTTCTATATCAATGTTGGAAGCAATCAATTCACCAAAATATTTTTCTTGAGCAGAATTGTGCTAGGAAATGATTATTTTGGAGGTTGACATTGAGTCTTATCAATTCTATGTCTTGTTTATTAATTGCATCTAGAACACAAACCTTTGTTGGAAAGATGTCTAGCATTTTTTTGTTGTGCATATTGACTGTTGTATTTCTATGAAACAAGTATGGAAATCATGGATCATTTGGAGGTGTTTTATACCACATTGTATTCGAAAAATCAATGTTCTCGATTGTTTGTTGATCAGTCCTAGCACAATTAAGTATAGAAATGAAATGTTGATTTGTTTGTTTGATTACACTATGTAGCTCAAAGCATTTGAAATTGTCGGTCCAAAAAGTGTATGGCATTTTCTCTTTATCTATTATTGGCTCTTCAAATATCCAAGTATCACACACAGGATGTGCTTGGTAAAAATCACCACAGAAAATGATATCTATGTTTCCAAAAGGTGTTGTTGGTGTGTGCTTGATTTGGCGAAGTCTTCTATCAATGTTGTAAAGAATTTTTGAACCGATCAATGAAACTTCATCAATAAGAATAATTTTCATTTGTTCCAATATCTTGCTCAATGCATCAACTATGTTTGAATCTAGGGGAAACATTTTTGAAGATTTTCATGGCAATTGGAAGGTTGAATGTGCAGTGATGCAGCCTGCATTGAATGCAACTTTTCCTGTTGAAGCAATAATGATGCCTTTAGGCTTTAATGGATCACTATCTAGCTGTTTATCATAGTATCGAATCATTTCCTCAAAAAGTATTTTTTTTGTATAGGTTTTCCTTATGCCTGCGCCACCCATCAAGAACAAGTACAATGGTTTTTTTGGAGCAAGCCTTTTTGTCATTTGTTCATCCTTTACTATTGATTATTTTTCTTTGTTCAACTATCTTCATAATTTGTAGTATTCGTCATTCCTTAAAAGAAGTGGACGTGCGATCTTTAAAAATAGTTTTTTGCAAATAGAATTTTGGACCTTTCCATTCTTGATTTTCTTTAAGTCATTCATGATGTCATATTTATCCATGCCATTTTCCTATCTATTTGCATTGAGCACATTTGCAATGTCAATTTTTAGGCATTGATCATTTTTAGCCTTTGCGGAAGCTTCATCTATGTCACCCGATTTAGGGACAATTTGTGTAGTGAACATTTTATCAATATTTGCAATTTACACTTTGTTTGCATTGAATGTTGCTCTCCATGTTTCATATCCATCTAGTAGGCTTTGTTCACTACATCTAAAAGGAACATATAGCATAAGTTTTTCTCTTCAATAATTTTCAGGATCAATACATGTGGATTGTATCTTACATAGTGTATGATCTGTGGCCTTGCTCTTCTTTGCATTTTTCCCAAGTTGCCAGAGTAAAAGGTGGCATATTCAGCCAATGCCAAATTTTCTAGAACTTTAGGTCATTGCATGTACTTTTCTATTATAGATGCACACATGATTTTTTTAGAATCATCTCGCTCTTTCTCCAATAGCTTTGGGATTTTTAACATGAACACTCAGCTTTCTAACGGTGTTGTATTGATGAAAACAATATTCCTTAAGCATATGCACAGTGGCAATGAAAGAATAATATGAACAACTTGATGGCTGGAAATTTGTTGATAGTTAAGCAGAGCATTGCCTAGCTTGCATATAAATTGCACTTTTCCATCATATGCAATAGTACATTTGCATTGCATTTTCTGAAAAACAAGAGACAATGTTCTATCTTGTTTTGTCATATATAAGCTACAATAAGATGCAGCAACATATGCATCCAAAATAAATTGTGTATTTGTATTTGCATACCATTGTGAGGCCCACCTCTATGCTACATCCATTAAGTGAACTATTTTAAGTTTAATTATTGATTATGCCCGATGATACCATTGATGATAGAAGATTTAGACATTTGTGTTCATGTGATGATTTGATTATGACTATGCTACATCTAGTACTTGGATTATTTTGAGTTTTGTTATTTTCTATCCCTATTGATACCATTGATGGTAGGATATTTGAATAGTTAAGTTAATATGATTATTTGATTTTGATTATGCGACATGCTAGCTAACTAAGATGATTGATCTAATTTTATGTTGGTTATTGAGTTTGTTTAATTTGAATCTGAAAACTTAATGATGAATGAATGAAACAAGTGGTGTGACCAATCATGTTGCAATTAGATGAGTATGCAAATTAAGGTTAATGAAAATGAGATAAGATAGGTGGCTAATGATTTTTCAATTATGTTATAGGATCTTTATGCTATACAAATTATGAAACTTGTGTGAATGCAATTGTGATTCAAATGGTTTGATTATTATATGAATATGATTTACTTGGATGAAATAACGTGTGCATTGAGTGTGCAGGTGCATTTTCCATGGCCAATGGAAATTGGAGGCAACTCTTGGGAACCCTAAGCAAATTAACCAGTGAAACTGAGCTAAAGTCCACATGGAGGGACTATAGTTCTATCATGTAATGTATTTTATTCTTGATGTTATTTGTGAATGTTTTTAATTTGGTTTTTATTGCCATGTCAGTCCATCCAGGAGGTGAGTTTTCCATCCAAGTGGACAAACTCGGATTTGAACTTTTAGGCACTTTTGGGGATTGAAAAGTGATATTTTTTAAGTGTTTTAATGGGTTTAAGGTCCCTAGGGAAGGTACCTATGGGTTAGGTACCTTTTAAGATCAAAATCATGGGTCGGTCTCAAGATTGGGCACTCTTTTTGAGGCCTTAAAGAGGTTTGACGAAAATAAGGTTTGGGAAGTGGGATGGGGACTAGTCTCTTTCCATCCCCACTTCTCCAAGTTGTCTTGGAAGGCTCCCAAGATCTCACACATGTGTGAGCACACTTGGGTGAGTGTGCTTGGGAGAGTGAATGGGAGGTTGAAAATTGTCAACTCCCTATTCAAAGGAATTCAAACTTGAGTTCCTATAAAACAAACTCAAAACAAGAGTTATGTAATTCTTTTTGCATTCTTGATTTTGGTTGAATTTTTGGGTTTGAGGAGTTTGAAGAAAAAAGCTTGGAAGAAGAGGAGTTGTGTGGATCCTTAACCCATCCTTTCCCAAGCTTGGTTTTGAGGTAGATTCACCGCTCCTTGTGTTTCTCTATGTTTTTATTTGAAAGATTACATGTGTATGTAAAAATGTGCTTGGTATTTTATCTCTTGTGTTTTGCGTGTATGCATATTTCAAAATGCTTTTGGTTCTTGTTTTCCTGTATTGTTGAATGTGGTTTGTGTGATGGGAAAAGGGTTGTCTATGGATAGGCTCACCCAAAATATGGGAAGAGCATCCCTTGTTGGGGATGGTATGGAGTAGGAAACTCCATGGGGAAGTTTAATCCCTCCTTAAGAGGAGAGGCTCAAAAAGGGTATGAGTACCCATATGTAATTATGAAATGGTAGAAATGATTTTGGTGGTATGGGTTTTGGAGAAAGAGAAGATATTAAAGAAGGGTTGCATCTGAAATGATGGGAGTATGATATTGACTTGTTCTTATTGCTATTATTATAAATCCCCATATGGAGTGTGTAGTCCACCTTGCATCCCCCACTTTGGATTCTTGATGGAATCCTAAAGTTATGTGAAAATCCCATTGGTGGGTGTGAAAATAATCTTATGTGTATCATGTGTGTGTAAATATTGTTTTGTTTGGGTTTGTTTGTACCCAGTTCCCTCGGTTGACTCCTATCTCGGGGGTGGTTGGTTTTCCAACCAAAGATTGGGAGGTGAGCACTACCTTGGCTATGAAAGAAAATATTGTGTTGCTTGTGTAGGTGGGAGAGACTTGTGCAGTTTTTGTAGATTTGGGAAGACCAATGTTACATTGTAAACTAGGGAAGATAATACTCTTACTATGAGAAAAATGTGTTGAGATCATTTTTGTACCAATGAACCCGTCCTTGCTAGTTATGTGTAAGCATTGAAAAGTGTATGTATAGCTCTTGAATGTTGCAAATAAAAATTGCATTCATTGTGATATTATAGCAAATAAAATAAGGTAATAAAAGCTTTTGGAGTAGTCATTTAGCTTAGTGAAATGTATTCTTGTTTAATACCTCTACTTGTATTGAAAGATAAATAAAATAAATAAATATATTTTTGCTGTTGTTATTTGCCACAATAAGAGTATGGCTTGTTCAAAGTATGGAAAATCTAGACGAATAGATAAAGCTGATGTATTTCTATATTTAAAATTTAAAAAAAAAAGAAAAAGAAAAAAGAAATCCGATTGTTATGGATCTATCTTGTTGCATGGAAATAAATGTAAGAAAATGGATGTATGGGCGTATGTATGGATGTATAAACTTTTGTTTATTCTTTATAAACCTCTATACTATTAGAAAGAAATTTTACTTTCATATATATTTCTTGAGAAGGATTCTATCGTCTTTTTTTTGAAATATAGTAACTAGTGATAATATACTTACCTTCTTATTTGTCATAGAATCATCTATATGTACTCATAGTTTGGACAAAGGAATTACTAGTATTTATCAGAATTATGCATCCTTATGTAAAGTAGCTTATCTACCATGGTTATGTAAGACTAACTTCCTATGAACAAGATGATCTGTAAATCTGCATAAATGGGATAAATAGTATGGGCCTCTCTCAGGCTAGACCAGGCCAGTATGCAAATTGAATATCAAATGCAAATAACTAACCTTGACTGTACTAATCTATTTTAAATCTCTCAATTTATATCTTCAACTAGTTATAGACTATCCATGATTCATTACCCAAATAACACCAAAAAGAAAAAGGAGAAAAAAGAGAAACAAATATAACTATTATAAAACATTCGTGGCTATGGAATATATGGGTTATGTTTGATCAACCATATTTTCGTATATAGGATTTATTGAGGAAACAGTCTGTTTTAAATCAAAAGTATATCATCAACTCATCTTAAAAATAGTCATAAACATATGACTATAAGAATTTTGTATTTCATGGTGTGACTATAGAAGTCGAATAAACTTCGTTTTGTATGCAAAATAGTTACAGGTATTGGAGTTACTAAGTTGCAAATGTATACAAACAATGTAGAGGCATGTCTATATGTTTTTGGCTCAGTCATTCACAGACATAAAATGTTGAACTGATCACTGTACAAAATGTTAGGTAGAAGAAATAAATATAGAAAAGAGGTGATTGAGCAATCGTCTACATAATAGTATAAAATTCATTGGCATATTGGAGACCTGTTAGGTCTCTCTCTTCGGTCTCCCACAATAGATGTTGCCCCATCATTCCACTCTCTTTGTTGGCAGTCGACTCCACCTAGCTCAGAGAGCAACGGTAACACCTTCTTTCCCTCGAATATCCAGCCTCATTGTGATACATGAATGTAGGAAACTGTTTGGAGGCCATGCGGGTAGGATGAAAAGTGAGCATTGTCATATAACTACTTCACCAGCTACAAAATGTCTGTGGGGTATGGATGGTTTAAGGGTGTTTCACAGTCAGTAGGCCTGAGTCTTTACTGATAGTGGATAGTAGGGTCCATGGTACTCAGGAACCTTTCTTCTAGATGCAGACCACAAGGTTAGCTTCTCCTCTGATAGGTTAAACTAGCACGAGAAGATAAATCGTACCAATCCCACTCCTTGATGTTGGATCGAAGTCTCTACTCGCAACCTGCCACCTCCCTTATCATATGAGAAGTTACAGATTATTTTAAAGAACAAAAAATAAAAATTGCAGGGCCTAACAGCATTACCGTTGAAGTCGTGCCAATTTTCATTGGAGGTTTTCCTTCATCTTCGTTCTGATCCTCCTTGCTCATGCCATTTCTTTTTCTTGTCCACAGTCTGCCAGGTAGTACCACTCTGAGCATTGGGATAGCTGTACATAGAGTGACAATGTATATCGTGTCCTTAGAGAAACCATATTCTGTCTGATTCACGATAAAAGAAAATATGTACACATATATTTATGGAAATAAAAAAATTGGTTGCGTGAGTCAAATCTTCTAATGACCATCGCATAAGTTTGTCAGGCCACCTATCTTGAAAGTAGGCCATATAAATTTTGAGAACCTAACCCTAAAGTCTGTGCAAGCAAAAGAGGCAGTTGGTGTATGGCCATGAATATTATCTTCTGGAAACCTCACGTAGTTAATATTGCAAATCACGGATATCCCAGTATGTCTTATCTGCCATAGGCGTAGGAGAGAGCTAAAAGAACTTGGATTTAGTTGACTGAATGCTAAAAGTGAAATGAGTAGGATGCAAGCTTGGTCCTATAACCATGTCATGTTCGTATGCATGATTCATAATTAAAATGTGGTTTCGTTATTGCTATGGTCAATAATGAGTGATTAACAACTAATGGTGCCATACGATTTAAGATTACGGCAAAATAAATAAAGAAGAAAACAACTACCAACTAATCATATATATGCAACCCCTCTGTTTGTCCATGGCAATAAAAACAAAATTTTCATCTAAGCCCCACTTCGTGAGAAGACACTAGCATCTAAAAAGTTATCATAGTAATGTACCTAGATTGTAATACTCATATAAAAGAAAAGAGAATATAAAAGATTCTATTAATTTATCTAAGAATATATGTAAGGAAAAAGAAAGGGGATCCACGTAATATTAGGGAATCTCTAAAAAAGGATAAATTCTCCTTATTTATTTTCCTCCTTCCTTCCCTAAAGAATAAATAATAAAATAATAAAATGTAAATATAAAAGATTTAATATATATTTATTTCTATACAATTTTATGAATTTGAAATTTTACTTCTTAGAGTAAATAAAATTTATACATTTATTTATTTAATAGGGGCAAGTAAATATTTGAATTAGAAATAATAAATAAATAAAACAAAGGAGGGGAAGTATTAATATTAATGTTAGTAATGGATAAATGAGCATGGTGATAATGATCACATTTAGAATAATACGAGCTAAGTCTTATCAAGTGAACAATTTTACCGATAATATTATAAAGAATGCTTATAAAGGGAATTGTAAATAAGCTTTAACCACACAGTTTAATTGGGTAGTTTTAGTGTCGGCTTAGGAGAAATCACTAAAGAATTGATAGTGATTAAATCTTTACCAAGGCGTTGCAATTATACGATCATATTAGATGAGAATTATACCGATCCTAGTAGGGAGGCAATTGCATGATTGGACTAACCCTTAGTCAAGTAATCGCATTGATACCAACCCTAACTCTAAAGGAGAGATTTGATTAAAAGATGAATATTGGTAGCAATCTCGTTATCACCCCAATTTGTATCCCTAATGTCCACCTACGAGAACAATTATGGTATCACTGTGAAACGTAGTGTTAGAACCAACCCTTTTATTTGGTCTAGGATGCGCAAGATGGACTCCACACACTTATCTACGTTTACTCCACCCCACTCTAGGGTGACGTGTTGAGGTGATGTTTCTTAAGAAACATCTCTCAACGTGTATTTTAGACAACCATGTGTATGCATGGTTGGTCATTACTAATTACTTTACAACATTTTCACCAAAAAAAAAAAAAAAATGTTAGTCATGTTATTGCCCTATGGTTAATTTTTGGGCATTACAACCATATGCTAGGAACTTTCTTTGCAAATGCATTTATCCAAATGTTAGATGGTTCTCTTTTTAGCATGACAACTCTGCATGACAATGTTGATCGGAGCATTGTAATGTAGTCATTTTCATTCGTTTCCAATTCATGCAGAAAACTTTCAAATGAAACTTCCTTTGTGTAATGTTTATTTTCCAATTGCTTAAAAACAAATTTTCCTTTTCCTTGATTGTGGCATCAAGCAACAGGAGCGGTTCCAAAACTATTATTCTTTTCATCGGAGGCAAAGGGAAACTAAATCTGCAACTTGAATTTTTGTATCTCTTGCAAGTCTGTGTGATGGTGCATATGCATTTTGGCAAGATTTGTATCAAGCAATAGTGAGTCGCATGAAATATACATTTCCACAAACCTTTCTATTTCAGTATTTGAGCATTTTCAATATACAAGTGCATTTCTTATCCATAGCAAAAAATGAACATGTTCTTTGCCCCAATTTTAGAATTCTGTAACAAAAAAATAGTTAGTGACTTGTTTGAATAGCTTGTGGTTTTTTAGCATCATTTTTTGAAATGCATTGAATCTGTGATTGAAATAAATGCTACAAAGCATAGGATTTTTCCCCATTTTGAAATCCAAGTCTTTTTCTTCTATGGTTTCATTACATTTTTATTCCTGTAGAGCACATATTTCGTGCAAAGCTTTGCACAATGACTCCCAAAAATGCTCAACACTTGTTAACATCACAAAAAAGGTTGGAGGTCCCAATTGTCTTATCACTGCAAATATGTTTTTTTTGGTGTTTTCCAAATAATTAGGAGAGGTTCTAATGCTTTTTAATGTTCTATAGCCCAATGGAGATCATAATATTTTTTCAATTTTTATTGGATTGCGCACGTCTTTTGCAAGCAATTATTCACCTTTCAATTCAACCTTTTGTATGCAAACCCATGCTAGTGATGACACTTGGTGAATAATAATTTTAATAGCCTTGAAAAAAATGTTTGTAATTATGTGTTGTGTAAAGTCATTGTCTTTATGCATGAGTTCCCATCTTGCAATTTTTTGGTATGTTAAATTTTTAGTAGTGTCAATTGGATGTGTCAAACCATAGAACAAAGTAAGGAAATTCATCTCCTCTGCATACATGTCTTGGAAAATACCAAGAGGTTTGAACCCTTCTAATGGTGCAATTTTGATTATTGTTGTATCAAAATCTTTGACCGATTGTAGTTCATTAAACCAATGTATAATTGATTCAATTATTTGTTCCTCATCATCTTCAAATGTGCCATCTTGCATATCCTGTTCTATTTCAGAATCTGTTTGTATTGATGTTGTCTTTTTTGTCAACAATTCATGCCATTCTCTATTTATAGAGATGTTCTTTTTTTTGTATAGTGGTGTTTTGGATAGAGTAATCAAAGAACATAACCATGGTAGGTCTAACATTTCCTTGTGCATATGAATTATCATATTCTAGCTTTCACTTTATCCTAACCACTACAGTTGTTGCCTCATCTACCTACCTAGGCAAGGCTTGTTGCACTTTATCAAAATCTATAGGAACAATGATAATTGTCTCGAGCAAGCCATACTATGCTCACTTATATCCCAATTGTCTAATCTGTGCAAAAGCTATGTGCAAAGACAAAAGTCTTTCTTCAAGAGTAGTCAAAGAATGAACAAAATCTATTTGTGCATTCTGTCTTATTCTTGAAGGTGTAGCAAAACATTGAATCTTACTATCTAGTGTGGATTTTACATATTTTTTGCAAATGGGCTAGCCTATATCCATCTTGTTTTCATATGTCTGAGCAAAAAGAAAAGGAAAAGCATCTACAAGTGTATTTTCAACTTTACAAATGTTGCAATGGAAATGCAACATGTCACAAACAAAGAATGGGTGAGTGGGTGTGTCATTTTTCATTTGAAAGTATGAGTTAATAGATTTTTGGACTGTGCTATTTTGCTATAAACACCCCTTCATTTTGTTCACTGATAAGTGTTGTTTTCCTTTTGCAGCATACAAAATCTATATGGTGTTTGTTTTATTTTTTTCAAATACAAAGCACTTTCCAATTTCCCACTTCATATCTTCCTTTTCAAACAACGTAGTGATTGTTGCTTTGTTGTATTTTCACTAGAATCACAATATTCTATTTTTCTAACTGAACAAGACTCAATTATTCTTGTCACTTTGCTAGTTGCTAGCAGGGAACTAGTGGTTCTATTATGTGAAGCATTTATGTTGGGTAGTTGTGCATTGTGCTTTTTTGCTTTCAAGGAGCATAATGTCTGATGTGTTCTATACTTTTCTCTAGCAGTTGTGTGTATTGTTGCAATTATTTATTTTTTATGAGAACTATTCATATTGTTTATTGTCTCTGATTCAAAAATTCTTAACATATCTTGAACAGAGAGTGGGTCGTTCATATGGATGGTCTATGCCAATTTTTCTTTCTCTTGAAGTGGTTCATAATGAAAATGACCTGAGCTATTTGGAAAACAAATTAAGTTCATATTTCTTTTTGGGCTCGTGGAATTAGAGTATGTTTTTGGCTTGGGCAGTGGAGATGCTTGCCATATGTGTATTGTTGCATCATACATACGCAATAGCCATAGGGCAAAAAATTTAGTCCCTTCAAGCTAAGATTTCACATATGGCATGCCAATTCTAAAAACCAATGACTATAACTGCAATAGACAATTATTGTTATCTACACTACTTCAAGCAAGATCATCAAAATAAGAAATTGTATATTTTTTGAATTGTCAATGCATTGGCCAATGATTGTGTCATAAATAATCGCAAAGCAACAGGGTCAAATTGTTCAGGGAGCAAAAAATCTATGGAAAAAAACATGCTTTCACCACATGTACTACCAAAGGTAGGCACCCTAGAAAGCCCAACTGTTTCAAACACATTTCACATTGTGTGCCAAATGTTTCCGACATTGTAGTATGTGATTTGTAAGTGTGACTGGACATTTTCAATGTGATAGTATCTATTTAGTTGTGAGAAGATAGGCTTATAGTGGCCAACAGCAAGAGTTATGCCATGGAAAAGAATTGATATTACAGGATTAGATGCATACTCATTGAAATTCAAATACATTGCTTTGTGCGTCAAAGACCAAATGCGTATTGGAATTTCTAGCCAATATGGCAACCATTTTGGACAAAATGTGTCACCCCATAGCCCAGTCTCACCATTATTATTGGTTTATGTGGTTGGCATCCTCATTCTTCATAGATATGTTTTTTTGTCATGTACATTATGCAAACTCATTAGCATTGTTGGGTGCAAATCAAGATCATTGGAATTTAAAGCTAGAGGACAACGATTATGAAAAAAAAAAAATGATCCACCAAACCATTGCATAGCTGCTTTGATGTATAACGGCAATGCACCAAGACATGTACTGTGTCAAATAAGCAATCACCAACTTTGTAATTGAATGAGTCTATTTGAAAATAATGTGCATGGTGCAAAGCTTCATCAATTGATGTGAAAGATGCATTTGCACTTGGCTTGTAGGTTTCTACTATTATTGGCTTATGGGATAGTTTATGCCTCTTAACACAATTATTTGAAGCCATATGTGCAGATTCCATGTGGAATATTAAAAAAAAACCTAATTGTATTGAAAATTGTTATTAAACTAATTACTACAAAGAAACATTTGATCTTTGAAATATTGAATACATACAATGACAAATTGAAGAAGCAAATACTTACCGCAAGAACGAGCAATACAAAACTCCAACTTGTAAACCTAGGATGGCAACTACATAGCCAAAAAGATAGAATGCAATAACAAATTGTTAAGATCAATATGTGTAGCCAAAATGGAATTTGTTTTAGAACTACTAGGAAGCACAACAAGCATCTGAGTACTACAACAAACATAAATAAACATGGATATACATGTATTACTCACATAACTCAACAACAATGCAAATTGTGGTGATATATGATAGCAACAAATAATGTATATACTATAGAATCTACAAAAAAAGGAACAAAATAAATTGAGAAACACCAATTTATTTTTAGGAAAAGCAAATAAACTAAGCAAAAGCAAAAAATTAATAATCAAGTTTTCTACCAATACTATTATACATTGCAATTCCATGCATGGTTTCACATTCATACATATATGTGTAGACATAGGCATATGCATATATATACACAAAAACACATATATACATATGCATACACATGTGTATATATACATATATGTATAAATGCAATTACAAGCTTGTGACTTCAAAGAAAGCTCTGGATTATCAATATGTGAACACCCAAAGCTTTGCTAAGTAGGAGGTTTTTTATGCTCTTTCTCTTAGGTCGAAAAGAAAAATGCAGAATGCACAACATAGAAGGACAAAATTATACTATATTGTGTGTATTTTCTATGAGAAGGGACACTGCAAAATGTAGTATGGAAGAAAACTCTATGCTCTCAAGTCCTAGGGAGTTCCAGCCTTGCACTATTCAAAGTAGTTCCGCTTCCTTTACATCTAACTAGGAAAATTGTTTGATGGTCCATGACAACTATGATTTATCAATTTTTGCATTTTAATTGTTTTTTTTTAATTGTAGGTTTCCCTTTGTACAGTTTAAAACATAGGACTAGTTTTCCAACATAGTTTCTTTGTGACTGGTTACTGCTATTTTGAACAAAACAACAGTGGCCAAAATTTGTACATGGATAGTCAAGAAGTTTTGCAATTCTATGAAGTTGGCTAGTTTCTATACTCTCTTCTTGTTGATCACGAACATGATCTTGTTAAGCATTTATTCTTTATCGCATTTGATTCCTATAACAAAATAATGCCCATTACAAATAATTGAAAATAGACAACCAAGTACTAATATGTATAACAATAGATATGAATAAAATATTCATTCGAACATGTGATCATCAACCTAGGAAAATATCATTGTTCAAGCACATAGTAACAATATAGAGGTAGAACATAAAAACAATTAAACAATTGCGAAGAGCACAAGAAAACAGACTTCACACACATTAATATAATTGCAATTTATTAGACCTTTCAAATTTAGTCAAAATAATTTTGCTGCAAGAATAATACAACGTAAATATATAAACTAGGGATAAAAAAGAAACCAGACTTACAAATTTACGCCATAGCATATTAGGAACTCCATCTCCTATGCTACCACATATGCAACAAATGGTCTGAGTCACAATTGCCATATGAGAAAAATAAAAGACCTATCAACCTTAATAATAAATAAGAAATTTGTATAACCATGTATTCTAATTTCCAATGCTCAATACTAGCAGTAGTTATAGACTAAGCATGTCAAATACTATGAATAATGCCACTTATCCACAGACACATGTGCAGTGAAAACATGTATATGGTAAAAAACATTGGTAAATTATAAGCCTATCACAATTACGCACACATTGTTCATATTTTTGCTGATCTCCTCATTGGATGCTGGTATTTTCCTCATGGATTTCTCATTTTCTAATTTTCTTTAATAATAATTATTATTGTAGGAATATTTTCTATTGGAAATATTTCATGAGTTTGTTGGTATAGTTGTGTCCTAGCATATACTCTTCCTGGGGATGCATAGTGTTTTAAGCAATACATTTGCATGTACTATTTGTGAGCTCTCATTTATTGTGAGTAGGCTAAAGTGCATCTATTATTAATGGCTTATATGGTGTGAAGTTTTAAATCTATTGAGAGAAGTTTTTTTTTTTTTTTTCATTTTCTTAGATCCATGGCAAATCAAACATATCTTGAACAAATAGAAAACCTTCAATGTCTATCACTCTTTCATGAACATACAATACATTTTAACTACAGAAACACAAAAGAAAGACCAACATATCAGAAACAAATGAAAAAGTTGCAAAAATAGAGATTCATCCATAAGGACACTAATTCATAGGGAAGAGCAGATATTAAACAATTGCCAAAGTATACATAGCAATTCATGTAGTGAAATTTGTGCCTGTAGGGTTTATGTCTATTGTATTAGAAGCATAAAATGAGGCATTTGTAAGTTTCTATATCTTTTACAATGTTGTTTTATAGTTTTTTACATCTCTACATTTTATGCATTAATATCTATTGTTTCTTGATGTCTACACCCTATGGGTTATTCTCTACTCTTCCCTACCTTTGAATGGTTTTATGGATCAACTTCTATTCTTCACTAGAAGACTTAACACTATAATTTATTAATGCCATCTTTTGTGGTGAACATGATAAATACATGTATCAAATGAGACTCAAAATTAGCTCGAAGTAATTGCAAAATGTCTCGATATAAAATCATTAAATTTATCATAAATGCTCAGGTTGTTTGTCTGAGTGTATTTATGGGTTAGTCTTTCTTGTTCAATCAAGGAGCTAGCACAATAGTGTGCTTTTCATGATTAAAAATGAAAATAATATTTCCTGGGAATGCATGCATTGCAACTGCACTTGAATTTATTTTATAAAAAATGAAAATTAGGCCTAGGTAACTGGAAAATGTTGTTATTGTTTGCATTTTCTAGACACATGCATTGCATTGCAATTGCACTTGAATTTTGTTAAATAGCAATGAAAATTAGATGCAGGTAATTGGAAAATGTCTGGGTATAAAATCATTAAATCTATGTGTATTGAAACGAGGCATTGGTAACTTGGTATTCCTTTTACATTCTTCCATTCTATGACTTAATGTGTATTGTTTATTGTTGGATGCATTTTTTCTGTTAATGTCTATTCTTTGCTATCCTTCACTATTTTCATCACCTAGATTATGTTGTTGAATTAAACACTTAACAATATAATCCATTAATGTCAATGTTTTTATTAACTTTGGTTAAGTATAAAGCCTAGGAAGGTACAAAATTCAATGTGTGTTGTTTTAACATGGACTTTTAGCATTTCCTAGTCACTAATTCGCACTCATTGCCATTAGATTGAAATGCAACTGGCATTAATCAATCCCTTTACCAGAATTTAAGACTATTCAACAAAGCATTATTTTCATTGTATAATCATCTTGAAAATTGCTCAGATTGTTTGATGAGTCTGAAATCTGTTTCTCTTGAGTCTAAAACTTGTTATACCTTTTACATTTCTATTGCTTTTTTTATATATACTCTATAAATTTTTAGTTCTCTTTTGTCCATCATTCATGATGCAACTAATCTATTGTCTTCCACAGTAGCATGCCAATTGCAATTCAACTCCATAATCAAAGATTAGATCTACCCAAATGTTAAAGCTCCCCACATAAAATCTATAATATTTCACAAACATGCAATGTCATGAACGCCAACTATAGTTCAATCAATTAGATGAGAATGAGAAATTTTCCTTTTGGAAATATAGTAGTGTGTTTGTATGAATCAAGGGATTTTATTAGAAACGTTAACTCACATAAACAATCAACAGTAAAAAATGACGAGACTATGGGAAAATGACAAGAATATGGGAAAAATCAATGATGGCATTCTCTTATTCAATAATTTTTTTCCCTAAGGGAAGAGAGAGAAATAGGATCCTCATGGCTCTCATCGATTGGATCTTCTAACACCAAGGTATATTCTTCACAAATATGATTGTTATGATTGTCCATGATTTCATCCTTTTTCTCTAAGGTCTCATTCTCTTGTTCCATAATATCTACCCTAGTAGAATAGCTTTTAGGAGAGGATAAAACAAGTGGTAACTTAGGTGTAGGTAATTGGAAAATATTTAGGTATAAAATCATTAAATCTATGTGTATTGAAATGAGGCATTGGTAACTTGGTATTCCTTTTACATCCTTCCATTCTATGACTTAATGTGTATTGTTTATTGTTGGATGCACTTTTTCTATTAATGTCTATTCTTTGCTATCCTTCACTATTTTCATCACCTAGATTATGTTGTTGAATTAAACACTTAACAATATAATCCATTAATGTCAATGTTTTTATTAACTTTGGTTAAGTATAAAGCCTAGGAAGGTACAAAATTCAATGTGTGTTGTTTTAACATGGACTTTTAGCATTTCCTAGTCACTAATTCTCACTCATTGCCATTAGATTGAAATGCAACTGGCATTAATCAATCCCTTTACCAGAATTTAAGACTATTCAACAAAGCATTGTTTGCATTGTATAATCATCTTGACAATTGCTCAGATTGTTTGATGAGTCTAAAATCTGTTTCTCTTGAGTCTGAAACTTGATATACCTTTTACATTTCTATTGATTTTTTTATATATACTCTATAAATGTTCAGTTCTCTTTTGTCCATCATTCATAATGCAACTAATCTATTGTCTACCACAGTAGCATGCCAATTACAGTTCAACTCCATAAACAAAGATTAGATCTACCCAAATGTTAAAGCTCCCCACATAAAATCTATAATATTTCACAAACATGTAATGTCATGAATGCCAACTATAGTTCAATCAATTAGATGAGAATCAGAATTTTTCCTTTTGGAAATATAGTAGTGTGTTTGTATGAATCAAGGGATTTTCTTAGAAACATTAACTCATGTAAAAAATGACGAGAATATGGGAAAATGACAAGAATATGGGAAAAATCAATGATGGCATTCTCTTATTCAATAATGTTTTCCCTAAGGGAAGAGAGAGAAATAGGATCCTCATGGCTCTCATCGATTGGATCTTCTAACACCAAGGTATATTCTTCACAAATATGATTGTTATGATTGTCCATGATTTCATCCTTTTTCTCTAAGGTCCCATTCTCTTGTTCCATAATATCTACCCTAGTAGAATAGCTTTTAGGAGAGGATAAAACAAGTGGTTCATCACATTCCATGGTTATATTTTGTAAAGAAGCTTCAACACAAAAAGGGGAGGCATCAAGAGAAGAACAACTAAGATTTACATGCTTAAAAATGATTAGATCATTTTGTTCGAATAAACCTTTCCAAATGTTAGGGACATTAGAAAAGAGGTAAATAATTCTCTAACTTTCAATCATTGGATCTCTTAACACCAACATAGCCTCTTCACAAATGTGATTTCTATGATTGTCCACAATTACATCTTCTTTCTCTAAAGCATTCTCACAAGTAGGGGAGGGGTTGGGAGAGGAATATAGACTAAGTGAAGTAGTGGAAATGATCTCATTATCTTGTGTCATAATATCTTCCCAAGGGGGAGGAGGAGAAGGACAAACAAGACTTTCATGATTCTCAATGATTGCATCTTCTTTCACCAGGATACCTTCATCACTAATAGGAGAGGTATAGGGAGACAAGCAATTATGATTGTCATGATTGTCTATGCTTGCATCTTCTTCTATCACATCATTCCCACAAATAGGAGAGATAGGAGGGGTTGTGGAATTAAGGAATGTGCTAACATTTTCACTCTCTTGCACTAATAGACTCTCATAACTAGGAAATATTTTAGAGGAATGACTATGTTTGTTGATAATTTTTTCTTGGCATACTTGGAAAGGAAAGATACTAACATTGTAAAAAGTAATATATCCAACTTATGGAATGCTTCAAAATGTAAAAAATTATCCAACAGATCTAAAGATTTTTAATATTAAATGATTTTTTGAAATGCATTAAAAATGACTGCACTAGATGGATGATTTGACCTAGATACATAAAATAGAAATTCCTGAAACTTTCTAGACCGATACATTTGGTTACCAACAAGACTAGGAAGTACATAAAATCACCAGAAAGCTTAGAAAAGTTGCTTTTATAGGCCTCCAAGGACTCATTTACCTAGTGGCAAATGAGACTTGGTATGCTTTTCTGGGAAACTCTGAATTTGATATTCAAGCTTAGGAACTGTAAAAACATGTTGCTCTAGTATCCCTAACATGGAATCATTCTCCCTATGGTGAATGGGTCCTAGATTAGGGTTTTGAAACTATTTTTATATATTTTCAATCCTTTTCTAATTATTTTTTAGATTTAGGTCTACTACAGTAAGTTTTAGGTTCAATCTTTTGTTTAAATGCAATATGAAATGCAAGTAAAAAATGTGACAAAGTGATGACCTAAAACACCTAGTTTGATATGTAATTTTTATTTTATTTTCAAAAGAAAGTTTATATGATCTAAATGATATTCAAGATGAATGATTTTTTTTGTATTTTTCAAAATTTAAGAATGCAAACAATGCAATCCTATAACCCTAGATGATTTATGCAATTTTTTATGCAAAATAAGACACCTTAAATGAGATCTAATTCAATGCAAATGAATGCAAGATATAATCTAAGATGAAAAGAGAGACTCCAAAAATTAGAAAACCACAATGCTCAAGAAGTCAGGTTCACCAAAATGAAACAAAGAAAAAGAGAGGTGGTATCCACAAGATGGGGTATCAAATGGACACACCTTCTTTTTGTGCTAGTTGTTTCACTCAATTATGAGAGGTATAAAGCATTAAAAACAATAAAAAAACAAACCTAACTAATATAATAGTAAAAAGGAAGGTTTTAAGATGCTGAAATGATGTGTACCTATTTGAAAAAGTGTTATTTTGGGCCTCACTAAGGACTCATTCGCCCACTGGTGAATGGGTCCTTGTTAGGGTTCTAGAAAATCAATTTCAAGATCCTTATCTTTAATTTATACACTCCCAGATCCTAGGTGTTCAACTCCCGGAAGTTGGAAATAATTTTTGTAGCTTAGTTTCTATGATCTTGCAAGAAAGATGACAAATTTTACAACTTTGCAACTTTGACAACTTTTGTTCTCCACTTGATCTTCAACCTAAAATCTATAATCACACATCAAAGAGGGGAAAATGTTGATTGTTAGGGGATAGGGGTTTTCCTTGGTCAAACCCCATTTTGGTAATTAAACCTTGAATTGAAACAATGCATAAAAGGAAAGATGAATGAACAATGTAATGTCACAACCCACCAATCCTCAATTGAACCTTGGATTGCAAATCAACAATCTAGAATGAAGTGGCCTCAATGAATGTAGATCTTGATCATGAACTTGACATAAGATAATGGCTTTGAAGACTTGAACTTGATCACCAATGCTACAACATCACATTAGCTCATAAACATGCATGAACTTTGAGATGATGAAAGAGATCCTTGATCGCTTCAATAAAGCTTCAATAATCTACCCTTGAATTCCTTCTTGAATTCTCTATAATTCTCCTGTGAAAGTTGCTTGATCTCATGAAAGTATTAGGTGAAAACATAGTGAAATAACCTTCTATTTATACTAAACTTCAAATTAAATCCCAAAATTCAAATAACACAAGCCAGTTACATCAAATCTAGGATTTGAAATTATAAAAATCCTACCCAAAAAAATCCCAAATCTTAAGTTAAGGAGGACCCATTTTCTATAGGGCGAATGGGTCCTAGCATACTCAACTAGGAAATCTTTAGGGATATGAAATGATATTTCCAAAGGGGGTATGACCTAGGAAGGAACCATTCACCAGGTGGGAAATGGATCCTAGGTCACTAGCCTAGGACTCATACCTTGCCAAATTAAGTGTTGTGTAACATTATTAATGAGTGTTGGGTTTTATCCCTTGGAAAATGCAATAAATTAGGCTTGGATTTGAATTTAGGGGCCAATTAAGCTCAATTAATTAATTTAAACCCTAGATTAGTGTGAAAGTGTAAAGATACACTTTTCAACACCCTAAATAAAGGTACCATTAATTCCATTTTATCATTAATTAATTATTCCCAAACTATGTGTGAAAAAGGGTTACTTTTTTCTATGCTACAAAGTATAGATAGATTAAGCTCGGTTACTAATAAAGGAAACATAGTAGGTAACAAACCTTTCTTAATTGGACCATGGACTTTGTATTGCTTGGTTGGTGGAATAAATGTTTTATGTAAAGGTGGAGGATCTTGGTAACCTATTCCTTTTGTGCCTTTAGATGGTGTTTTTCTTAAAGGGAATGGATCTCATGTTCATTCTTTATGTTGCATCCTCATTTTGTTAGATTCTTAAAGCCTTGTCCATAGATTTTATCCAAGCCAATGGGTGTGTTTGTAACTTTATTCTCATATGATGGGAGATTGGTTGATGTCTTCTCCTTGTGATTTTTATTGATAGGTGCTTCCATATGCATTGGTTGAGGTATGAATTGCAATTCACTTTTCTTATGCGATGTGGAAAAAATTTCAAGTGGTGGCATGACAGGTGGTGATGGTTGTTGATATGGGTGATTAGATAATTCCATTGAAGGATAAAAGGTTGCATTGTTCTCGAGGTTACACAAAGAACTATGTATGAATTCATTCATGCTCTCCTCATCTTGTCCCAAGATATCTTCATTATGATGACATGCATTGGGAGGTGAAGGATCATGAATACCATAATTTGTATTAGGATCATCACCAAATACACAACTTAAAACATCAACAAAGGATTTCAAAGAAATCAACATCTTACCAAAATATTGAACCATTATGACCATATGATGCTTGAACTAAGGTTCAGACTATTATGCAATAGGTAACTAGAAAAAAAATAGATCTAGACATATAATTGTGAGAAGTCTCTATCACAAAAAAATGAGCCAAAAAAGGCAGGACTATGACACCTAGGGCACCTATGTCCTAGGAAAGCTTTTTGTAGGATCCCACCTTCATGATCCTGTTGAGTCTATGGGTCTTTGATGGTTATTTTCCAATGTTTTATGTGCTTATATGTTTGAATGTTACACATGCATAAATGCTTTTTGTAGGATCAATGATGTTATATTCATGTTGTATAATTGTGAGAAGTCTCTATCACAAAAAAATGAGCCAAAAAAGGTGACTATGACACCTAGGGATGTCCTAGGAAAGGTAAGATCCCAATTTCATGATCTATTGAGTCTATGGGTCTTTGATGGTTTTATGTGCTTATATGTTTGGATGTTACACATGCATTTATGAGTGATGGTTGTTTTTATACATCAATGATGTTATATTCTTGGTTGTTATTGGATATGATTAACTAATTAATTCTATCTAACTAGTGGTTGTTGTGATTTCTTTGTGATAACCATATGAGTTTATTTCATTGATTATGTAAGTATGTGTTGATCAAGATGTTCAATTTTGATGGGTTATTGGTTATTTATTTTTAGTATTATTATTATTATTTATATTAGATGGATTACATTATATTGATAGGGGATTATTAAGATGATTGATTTTATTATTATTATATATGAAATTATTATAAGATGATTAAATATTGTTTGTGTAATTAGGTGTGATTATGGAGATGATATTTGATATGTTTTTTTTTTATAAAAAAAGTGGCATAGCCACAAACTTTTATTATTGAAAAAGAGTATTACATAGAACGATATGGTAGTGAAAGAACAAAATTTTCCATAGTAACTTTTTATAGAAATCTAAAGCATGGGTAAGAATTTAAATAAAACCCATTCACAAAGAAAAATTAACACACCATCATTAGGTTACCAAGTAATACATTATATTCTAGAAGCAAGCATGGTTGTTGCACAAAGACTAAATGAATGTAGAAGAAACAAAAAAAACCCTAACATGAGAACCGGGGAGCTAAGTCGAAGAAGCTTCATAAAAGAAGACAATTATGTTCCATTAGAGAATTATGAAGATACATCAGACAATGTGGACAAGAGATAATTGGTCTTCATCTTGAGAAAGCTATGACCGAGTTGAATTTCGAACCATTACAAACCATGTAGAGGCTTTGAAAACAAACATTAGCCAAAATACCAGCAAAAAGGAACTAGGAGACGAACCATGAAGATGAACAATGATGATGGTAAAGTTCAAGAAGAAACCTGCAACACACAACACTTCCAAAAGTGCCAAAACAAAGCCTCATCTTAAGGTCAATTCAAACAAAATGATGCAGAAGGGAAGAAAAAACTGAATTTATGAGTAAATCCCACTTTCTTCAGAAGATACCAAATCTATAGGAGGAAAATATGGAGTAGAATGGAGTTCCACCAGAGCATGACAAATGAGAAATTGTACTGCATCGAATAGATCCAAGAGCATGTTGTAAATAGTGTGACCCAATTTGGGTTTAAGATCATGCAAATTCCTAATAAAGTCATATGAGTAGTCATCTAGCAATCCTTGTGCCATCGAACTCAGAAGAGCTGATATTGAATGGTCAAAAAGAATGAATTGTCGACAAAGAACACCTCCAACAAGATTAGAACAATTTAAAATTTCAGAATCATCAAGGGAATTTTGTAATGAAGAAAGAGGAAAAATGTGAGGAAAGATATACAAACCAACTAGAAATTTAACCATCTCACCACACCACAACACATCCATTAAATTTGAAATGAAACGAGAATCTAGCTCATGTGGGAGTGACATGGAGTGGAAATCTAACCAGTCGTACCCCAGAACCATTATAATTGCCTCCTCCACTAGTTTGCATTCTATAATGCAAGTTCGGAAAAGTTTTTCTGTGCTAAATGGCATTTCATCTCAAAGCTCAAGATATCTTGGAGGAACCATTACCCTGAAGGAGTTTTAAATTTTTACTTGAACAAGAAACTAGAAGAAAATGAAGATAATCCACCAAAGATGACATATTAATAATACCATCACACGCCAGAAAGAATACAGTGCATGCAATGAAATAAATGCCATTGTAAGCCTACTGCACCAAAGGGTGGTGAACGATTAACAAAGACAACCAATTCAATGAACCAATAATATTACCATTCCAAATGTCCCAAAAATAATCTTTGAAAATATCACCATACTAAGCATCTGCAATATTTAAGCAAAGAAGAGGGATAAGGATATTAAGATCTATAAGATATATGAGTCTGAGGAAAGATGGAGGCCCATGTACACCTGAAAAACTCTAAAAATCATGTAAATACACATGTGATGAAGTCATTTGCATAGGTAACAAGTACCAAAAGTAGGTAAATAGCAAAGAAACAAAAGATGGGACGACAGTGCAAATATCTCTGCTATTTTCAAATTTAGAAATGTTGATAAATATGTGAGCCTTTCCCCATGTAAATGGGATTTTTTTCCTAATTTGGAGACCAACAAGAAGTCATGATCCACTAAATTCAATCCTTGGGAATGGAGGAATAATCATACAATGCATTCTTCCCAAGAAGGAAAATTAAGCCTCGCCACCAATGCTCCCCCATGCTAACCAAAAAAGGGAATAATTCCTTAGATACAATTAATATGGAGGAGGAGCCCACAAGCTAACATTAGAAAATAATTCCACATGTACTAGGCCAATATGACACATCATGTTATGAGAATGAGTAATTTTTCAAGCCTCAACATCAAGAATCCAAAAATTCCCTCAATTAAATGTCAAGCCATCGATCCAAAAAACCAATGCTCCAAATGCTTATCGAATAAATAATACTTGAGTGAAATGATCCAAGTTCAAATCTGAACATGAAGAACATAATTTCATGCTAATCACCTAAATTAAAAATATATCATCTATATCATAAGCCAATAATCAGATGTCAAGAGAAGAATAACTAATGAAATTAATTCACCAAATTCAAATATTCTTGAAGTGAAAGAGCTTTTAACTGCAAGTTCAGATCAATGGCTTTATTTGCTAGTCAATCTGCTTCTATATTAGCTTCCATGTAGCAATGCATTACTTCATAAGAGGATAAGTTTCCTTATAGATGAAATATATGAGAAACAAGGTAATTTAAATGCCAAGAATCTAAATAACCCTTCAAGACTGCAGAAACTACAATCATAAAATCACCTTCAATCAAGATATTGGAAATAGATAAATCAATTACTAGTTTTAGACCCAAATTTAGAGCATTTAATTTAGCAATATTATTCATGCCATCTGGAAGACTTGAACAAATTTCCCCAATGAAATTTCCTTGATGATCTCTCAGAACGGTTGTAGCCTCAAATTTCCTAGGATTACCCCTAGAGGCTCCATCAAAGTTCAATGTGATGTAGCCCATGGGAGGGGGTATCCAATTAATTATCGATCTATCCAAATGAGGTTTTTTATTCATTATGGAGCCCACACTAGGTATCTTGAGGAGGGACCAGTTTCTAAGAATGAAAGAATCCCAGGAAGAGAAATAATTGTTGGAAGAACCATTCTTGTATAAACTTTCCATCACTATTTTAGAAATAGAGATTTCAATTTTTTGTAAGATTTGTTCCACAGGAAGATGTACCTTTTTAAATATCCTTCTATTTATTTCAATCCATAAATTTCAAATGATGATTGAGGGGGAGATCTCCCAAATACAAGAGAATTTAGAGGAAGAGTATAGTCTCGGCCAACACTGGAAATGGTGAAATATCGAGATTTGTAAAGGAGAGTGCCAACCCAATCTATTCATTAGTCATATCCAACATTCATGAGCAAAAGAAAAATTGATGAGGAGATTATCGATAGATTCAAAAGCCTTGCTATAGAAAATGTAGGGAAAAATAGGAGTTATTCCCAATCTATCAAGTCTCATGCCTCAAAGAATTCTATTCTTGATTGCCAACTAGCTAAAAGTGCCTAATTTTGGAAGTACATTAGGACCCCAATAGAGGTGGGATGACTAAGAAGGATGAATCTCCTAATTTAACTAAGGAATTATAGCCATCTTTAACTGTGTATTTTCCTAATTTTGATCTTGTCCAAACTATTTCATTAGGCTTATCTGAGAAGAAATTTTTTCTTTTTGACAATTCAGATTTGAGTGATTCCTTAATGTGATGAGTAACTTGAAGGAAATTGAAGTCCTTCCACCTGAAAGAGTGCAAAGGATCTTCCTTATCAATGATACAATAGTCTTTTACTTTATCACCCCACAAATTTTTTAGAACATTGTCAATTTGGGACCATTCCCCATGAAGTTTAAGAGGTTTATAGCCATTCCATGCATCATCCCAAAAAAGGGCCTTCTCACCATTATTGAATAGCCAAGAAAGATGAGGAAGAATGACATGTCTACAGTCACAAATGAAATTCCAAATTTTTGAACCTAAAGGGAGAGTCCTTGAGTAAAGATTATTTCCCTATCCATGGAATCCAAACATTATGCCTCATGATTTGACACCATTTTTTTTAGGATTAAAGTACAACTGCCAAACCAATTTGGCTCCAAGGGCTTTAATTTGTAAGAAGATGTCTCTCATGCCTTCCCCCCTAAAGCTTTTGACTTACAAATATTTTCCCAAGCTACAAGTGGGAGTTTCCTTTTCTGAGTGACATTTTCACCCCAAAGGAAGTTTCTAAATTCTTTTTGCAAAACCAAACCTTTCCCATATGGAATTTTCAAAACTGACATTAAGTAAATTGGTAAAGAATGGAGGAAAACCTTTAGTAATAACAGCTTGCCTGCAAATGAAATCCATTTAGATTTCCAAAGAAGAATTATGTTTGATGTGGAGGAGACAAGATTATCCCAAAATTTATGCTTCTCAATACTCGAAAAGAAGGGGATTCCCAAATATTTACAGGGTAGAGAACCACATTGAATACCCCAAAACTTCTCAAGTTTATTTTTAACCAAGGGGTTCACATTTACTAAGAATATTTTAGATTTCTCAGCATTAAAGGATTGGCTCAATGCTAGAAAATAATATGAAAGAACTATTTTAATTATTCTTGCTTCTTTTATAGAAGCCTAACCAAAAAGAAGAGTATCATCCATGAAAAGAGAGTGAGAAATTGGAGAGGGGAATGGGTTAACCATAATACCATTCCACAACTTATTATCCCTTGCAGCAATGATTGACCAACTTAAGCCATCAACCATTAGAATGAATAAGAAGAGTGAAAGGGGATCACCTTGTCTTATTCCCCTAGAGGGAACAAATTTTTCAGTAGAGGAGCCATTTACCAAGATAGAAAATCTAGCACCAATAACACAAGAAGAAATCCATTTGCACCAGTTGTTAGCAAAACCAATTTTTTTAAGGACATCTAGAAGAAAATCCCATTCCACTTTATCATAGGCCTTTTCCATGTCAAGTTTTAGGATCATTGAAGGGGATTTATCTTTTGAAATTGAATGTAAAACCTCATGAGCTAAAATTTCCCCTTCAGGAGTATCTTTGCTCGAAACAAAACCCCCCTATTCAATTGAAATGATAGATGAGAGGATTTTAGCTAATCAAAGGGCTATTCCCTTAGTGATAATTTTGAAAATGGTATTGCAAAGGGAAATTGGTCTAAAATCCTTGAAGGAAAAAGGCTCATATTTCTATGGAATGAGAGCAACTATAATTTCATTAAAGTTCTTTAGCACTTTCCTATTTTTCCTCGATTCCTCTAAAGCAAGGAAAATGTCTCTTCCAACAAAGTCCCAACATTTCTGAAAGAATAAGGTCTTAAAGCCATTAGGTCCATGGGACTTTTCAACATTCAGAGAGAAGACAATATCTTTGACTTCCTCCATGGTGAATTCCACCATAAGAATTTTGTTGTGTTCCATATCAACCAAGGAAGGGATATTATTGAGAACAACATTATTTTCCAAATATCTATTAGCTTTTATGGGAGCTAATAATTCCTTAAAATAAGATAATGCAGCAACTTCAATGTCTTCATCTTTGATTAATGTGTCCCCAATAAGAGATCTAATTGAATCAATCCTATTTGTTTCTCTTTATTTTCAACGATGCATAAAATAATTTGGTATTTCTATCACCTTCCCTTAACCAAATATCTCTTGACTTCTACCTCCAATAACATTCCTCCCTAGCCAATAGTTCATCTAATTCTGATTTTAGATATTTCTCCTTTTTGAATAGGGTTGCATCCATACATTCTTTATCACAATCTCATATATATTAGCCAATTCAAGTTCAACCCTTGATTTTTCAAAGAAAATATTCTTGAAACAAGATTTGTTCCAATCATTTATTTTCCCTTTAATGAAATTTAATTTTTTTTATAGTTGAAACATACGGGTGCCCACCATGTATGGACACTCAGACAACCATTCCTTAAGGATAGGAATAAAATTAGGGCCTCTGAACCACATTGGTTTGAATTTAAAGTATCCCTTTTTGGCCAGCTTGTTGCCAAAGATTGAAAGGGAGATTGGTAAATGATCAAATCCAGGAATAGCAAGAATTGAAGAGGAGAAGTCCCATGGGGAGGATAACCAGTTATTTGATAAAAGGAATCAATCCAATCTTTCTACAATTTGTGGAAAACCTTTGTGTTTATTAGTCCAAGTAAAACATCCATTATTTGGTGCACAATCATACAGATTGTTGTTGGTAATAAAGAAATTAAAATCATCCATAACCTTGGATGGATGTGTTAGCTCTCAAAAACGTAGTCAGAATTCCTCAAGAGGTTGCCAATCTCTTGATACGCTTTAGGGTAACAGACAAGGTCAAAAGCTTTCAACCTTCTACTCTTCAGGTGCTACAAGACCTAGGAGGGTGTACCTTTCTGAATGAAGCAGACTTGACTTATGATTATCTTTCTTGCACAATGATTTGTCCACAATGGCAGATGGAAGTGAACAAATGGAACCAAACTTGATAGCAATAGCAAAAGCAATCTTTTGATCTAAATCCTAAAATGCTCAATTAACAAATATAAAGAAACTGAATGAATTCAAAATGATGAAGTGCAGAGACCAGTGCCTTATTGGGTATGCGGAGTCGAATGAAATAGAAGTGGGCAACTTATTCTGGCAGAAACTAAAATTGCTGGCATATGTTCAGTTTATACTTGTATAAACATGCAAAATTGTGACTACTAAGCTCTACTTTAATAATCCAAATGAATCTCCCTGATTACTGTGATCAACCAAAAGGATTTAATCTCTTCTTGAGAGAACCAGTTAATTAACCACACAGATACAATAAATGTGCACTGATAAACTGAAAGTAAACTTGTTACATCAATTTAAACAACCAGAAAGAATCAATCATGGAGACAACTTAGCAATACTTTTCAATAAATTCAATAGACAATTGACACCAGAGATAAACTGCCACACCAACTAATTTTCATTGAAATCGCCATTTGAAAACATGCATCATAGTCTCTAATCTAAGAAATTTATTCTATTGTATCCATCTCTACCTACTGTATCTAATCTAAAATCTGATATCTTTCCTTACAATCCAGAATACATATTTATACATGAGCATCAGGAAACATATCGCTTCAAATTCATGTTAGCCAACCGTAGTATTCGGGAAAATTTCACGTCGGCCAGCAGCTATATTTGAACATTCACATGTCAGCCACAGTGACAGATTTTTTATTAATCGTTCGCCGAGACACCTAGATAGTTATGTTGAAGGAAATTAAATCGCTGCCTGTCTGTGTTCTTATTCGATTTCATCGTGACTATATAGTATCAGGGAGACCTCATATAGATTTCATTATGTTTCCCCGAAAGCCTTTTTTCCTCTTGTATGTCACTGTAACCTTCAACCGTCGGGGAGACATCATGTAGACAAGTCTTTGTTTTGCCGAGAGCCCCCGTAATATAGTCTGGTCGCCATGACATAAGGGTTCTCTCACCGATGCATCCTTTTATCTCATGCAGGTCACCGTGACAAATCATAGTCGGGGAGACCACTCACCGAAAGCCATTTGAAAGAAACCCTTTGTGAAATGTCGGCGAGACTGAAGGTCACTCGCCAAGACCTTTCTCCGATATCTCCCAGTCTCACCGATGCCTTAAACCCCTCCCGCTATGTACTTACCCATCGACAGTCGGCAAGACAAAGTGATTTCGCTAAGACATCATTCCGACGATACAACTCATGTCAATATGATTCTTTTCTATCGCCGAAAAATTGTGAATATCTGGCCGATAGGTGCCTGGAGACAGATCCTGATTGTTGTGACAGCAGAAACGTCTTGCTGATAGGTAACACAGACGTTTATCAGTAGAAAACACAAAATGGATTGGGGAGACCCTAGTTTCTTCATGCCGATATGAACCCAAATGTGGATTATGCAAGACTTGATGGAAACAATGGGACCATATGGGTAAAAAATAGGTGAAATATGCACACAGCAGGACCAATCAAGAATTTTATGAGTAAAATCAACATGTAAAAACATCATATTTTTACAATTCTAACAGGATGAATGATGCCACCCATTTTTTCAGATGGGAAATGAATTGCATTGAAATCCGCAAACAAGATCTTCAACTCATTTTTATCAAAGCTAAAATAGAAGTAAGTTGTGACCATATTTGTTTCTTGGCATAAGTTGTGCAAGGGCCATAAATATATATATATATATATATATATATATATATATATATATATATATATATATATATATATATATATATATATATATATATATATATATATATATATATATATATATACTCTTCAAGCCTACGAGGAATCGGGTAGCCACGACCCCTAGCTGGATGCTGGTAAACTTTTAGCGTGGCCGGCGGTCTTTGACACATTAAGCCCCTCGGTACCCGCAGACGAGAGACTAGAACTGTGACCAAGCGAGCCATGATGCTTAGCCAAGCAGAGCTGGGGCCCCAGCCACCCAAGAACCATAAATATTAAACATATGGAAAATAATATTTATTTTCAAACACTGAACAATGACTTGAATCCAATTATCCTTGATAAAAATTATTTTTAATTTAGCAAAAAACTTATTCCATAGAATTGAAAGACCTCCTGAAGCACCCTATGCCACGGAGGAAATGGAATCCTAGTTATTCCATTTAGCAAAGAGTTCAATTGTAGACTAGTTTGATAATTTCATTTCCTATAATAAAACAATGTCTAAATCAAAGTTTAAAATTTGACACTTTATAAAGTGTCACTTGTTAGGGGAATTTAGGCCCCTAATATTCTAGCTAAAGATCCTCATTTTGCTCAAGGAGGGATAATGTCTCCCCTCATTTCATTATTCATTTTAGAGATCTTATTCTCCACAACAAAAAAAGGTTGTCCCAGTTGGGAAATATTACTAGATTTATCTAAACTCTTGAATTTTTTTGTGGTAGATCTTAGGTTTTTTTCAAGAGTCATCTGAATGCCTGTTGCCACCTCAATATTTTTTTTTCACTTTTAGATTTCCTACCCCTTTTTTATTGGGGGAAACCATAATTTTGGCATCTGATTGAGAAAGTGGAGTAGGAGTAGAAGTTCAGCCTATAGAAGGATGATCAGAAGTATACTTTATTAAAGCCAAAGCATTTCTAGGAGAAGGAGAAACTTTTGAATTAGATTGTGATATTGGACAAAAGGGAGAGTTTTTCTCCGATTCATATTCTGCTAGAACTTCATTCACAATTTCCTCTATGAAATCTTCACCCACTTTTGAACAAACTTCATTCACAATATACAAAATATTTTCCTTAGTTATTGAACCCTTTAGGAGGTCTTCAAAATGAGAGACATTTTTTGTTGTATCCAATATATTTTGAGGAGGCTTCGAACTTGAATCAGCGAGGTGAACTGGAATTTATTGTGAGGGAGTGGGCTTAGGGATAGAAGATGAAGAAGGTTGGTTTGACGGACAAATTATAACTCTCATGCCATCAGAGAAGGAGAATTTCAGGGGTTCCGCACTTGAAAAGAGTTCAAAGTCTATAATAATTCTAGCCTCTTTCCAAGAAGCCAAATCTAGTGTCAAAATTTTCCACCATTCCCCCTTGTAAGAATTTTCATGGCATGAGGGAATTTATTCAAATTCAAAACTAAGGCCCAAACCCTGATAGTGGGAATTCCCTTTACCATTTCAAATTTGTTCTTCAAAAAATCTCCAAAATGAGACTAATATTATGATCACAAACATTTCCATGTACTCTAATGGAAGATTGGGAAGAGTAAAGCAATTGGGTTTCTTAGATAACACAATAGAATCTAGAGGTATATTAGGTTTCCATTTGCAAGTTCCTAGAAATTTTTTGTCAAACCAGAACGGACCTTTTCTCAAAACCCTGTCTTTGATAGTAGGGTTTTTAAAGCATACAAAAAGAGAGGAAGATGGAACAACTGAGAGGTTGAAGAATCCATACCAATTTTCTTTGATCCATGTTTTGATGGCAGAGAGAGGTTTATCCTCACCCCAAATTTGCATGAAAATCCCATTTTGTTTGAATTCCTCAAGTTGGGTGTCCACATTAAGAAGAATGGATGGAATCGGTCACCATCGAAAATCTCGACCAGAAGAATGATCATCGTTAGGAACAAAGTGTTTCGTACCTGACAACTCTACTTTCGGATCCAAACCCTCATTTGGCCAAGGAAGTGATGACTCTTTAGGGTTTTGGTAGACCCTTCTAGTTGTAGCATTTCTTGGGATTTTTCCCCCATGATCTATTTGGGAGCCTCGGGAAAAAGAGTTCCTACAAACTCTTATTGTAGGGTCTAAACCATTTTTTCTAGATATTTGATTTGATATATGTTTGAAATGTTTTATATGTTGTGAAATCTATGTGAAACTAGATGATGATTCCTTATACTTAATTTGTTATGGATATGTGTGAGTTTATTCTTGGGTATGAGTACACCTTGTCCAAAATTGAATATACCATCTATGTGTTTTAGGTGAAGGAATATTTGGATGTGAATGTAACTATTGTAATATGTGCAAAGGATAGAATGTGAACCTTATATGGTGGTTATTGTTGAAATATTTTGTGATAAGTGTTGGCTTATAAATTGTGAAATATGTGTGTGAATTCTTGTGATAAGCTATGTGACCTTGGCTTGGGGTAGGTTTAGTGGGTTGAGTTCCAACCCTATATAAGTTTGGTGGAGAGCCCATTGGTCTTAACATTTCTCTCTATTCTTTGAACTTTCTTTGTCGAGTCTTACAAAGAAGTGTGATGAAGGATTAAGGATGATTGTAAATTGCTCTTGTAAAATATTTAATAAAATTTGTAAATGTGCAAGTAAATTGTGTATAAAGGACTTTTGTTTATAAGTGTAAAATTGTTTATTTTTAAAAAAGAAAGAATGAAACATTTTTTTTTGCATTTTCATTTTAAAGAAAACCTTAATAATGCATATGATTAAAACATTACTATCCTCTACTTTAAAATTAAAACAACAAATTGAAAAATAAATTGAGTAGAGTCAAGTTAGAATTTCATGAAATCACATTAAGACAAGAGAGTTGAAATATGTTTCTTTCATATTCTTCCTCTTGTTAACCTATAACATAAATTTAAAAAAATGTTTCTTATTAGTGTTTAGATACAATATTTTCATATTTTTGTTTGTTCCTTTTAGTTTTATAATTCATCTCTCCTTAAAATTTAATTCAAGAATACTTAATAAATTTTATATATCATACATAAACATTGATTCTTAATGTTTCAAGTTGAAATTGTAAAGTAATGAGTTTGATGACCTATTTTATTCATTTTTAAATTATCAAGAGACAAATTAGAATTGATTTAAAATTGTTTAAACATGTTTTAAAATTAAAAATATACAACTATTGGGATGAAAATAAATGATTCAAATTAAATCTTAAAATTGGTATAATTTTTGAATTTAATGGTTCCCCTGGGCTATAGGATCATGTTACTATTGTGTTGGGTTGTGTTAGTGGCTCACTTCCCTTGGTCTACCTTGGCCTTACTATCAAGGAAGCCACACCTAATTTATGGAACTCTTTCCTAGAGAGCCTGCAGAGAAAACTTACTGGTTGGAAAAGCTCTCTTTTGAGTCATGCGGGAAACCTTCAACTCCTCATTGCTGCCCTTCAGGGTATACCGGTTTATTTTATGTCCTAGTTCAAAATTCCTAGTTATATTGTTGAGAAATTTGAGAAGATTCAACATGTCTTCCTTTGGTCAGGGACTAAGGATAAAAAGAAGTTGTCTCTAGTCAGCTGGGACATTGTTTGTCATCCTAAGCTTGTAGGTGGGCTAGGCATTAGGCATGTTCGGGCTTCCAATAAGGATTTGGTTGCTAAGGTGGGTTGGGACCAATTAAGAGATAAGAAGGATTGGTGTAGAATAATGAAAGCCAAATACCTGAATAATGGCTCACTAATCAATTGTATGGAAAATGAGGTCACTAGCTTGGAATAATATATGCAAAATGAGGAAGTTTCTACTATTTGGTCTTAAATTGAAGCTTGGAAAGGGTAATAAAATCTATTTTTGGGAGTATTATTGGCTCTTGGATTCCCCTTTGGGTGATTCTGAATTCAAAGATTTGATGGAACCTACTTCTAGATTCTTTGGTAGGAATGTGGAGGATTATATTATTGTTGCTCAAGGAGCTAGGTGTTGGAAAGTCATAGGTTCATGTGGCCCTCTCTCCCCTAACCTACAATGTCTCACTTCTTCCTTAAAAATTTTGTTATCTCAATTCAAACTTCCTCTATCTCCTATTGAAGATGATTTCTTTTGGACAATTGATAGTAAAGGTGATTTGATTATTCAAATGACTTATGGTATGTTGACTAATAGGGGTATCCAAAGTAAGCTATGGAGGTTGGTTTGGAACTATCATTTGATCCCTAAGATAAATTTCTTTTGGTGGATGACCTACCACAATAGGATCCTTACCCAAGATAATCTAAGGAGGGGTTTTCAAATCCCGAACAGGTGTATGTTATGCAAAAACAATGTAGAATCAGTGGATCATATGCTTCTGTAATGTCCATCTGTTGTTGGTGTCTAGGAGATGGTATTTCAAAAGTTAGGGACACACTAGACTTTGAATAATGATTTGGTTTCCTTTGTGGAGGGGTGGAATGGGCCTTTTTGTCACCCCCTTCCTTTAGAAATGTGGAGGTAAATCCCACCTATCATTTGTTGGTGTATTTAGAAGGAAAGGAACAATAGAGTGTTCTGTGATATTGAGAAGAGCTCGAAGGAATTTTTTGGGTGTGGTTCAAGACTAATATTTGAAAGTCTCTCCCTGCTTAAGTGGAAGCCACCTTGCATTGCCCCATTTGAGTGGGAAATCAAAATGACTAAAGCCTGGAATATTGATCTTAGGGTTGATTCCTTTGATAACTCCATATCTATTGCTAGGAAAAACACTATTTGGAAATGGCCAACTGAGGGTTGGTTTAAAATTAACTTTGATGGTGTGAACAAGGGGAACCTTGGTCTAGCCAGTTCATAGGTGGAGTCATAAGGGATTACTAGGGCAACTTGGTCACAGGTTTTGTTGGTGGTATTGGTACTTGATCTTCAATGGTGGCAGAGGCTTGTGTGCTGTTAAAGGGTGTTGAGATTGTTGTCAATCTGGCCATTAGGTTCCTTGAGATCAAAGGGGATTCTAAAAATGTGATTGAATATATTAATAAGGGCTATCAGTTCAATTGGAAATTATGGGACATTCTACTGGATATTAATATTTTAATCTCAAAGCTTAATGGGTATCACCTTTCTCATACTTTTTGGGAAGGTAATCAGGTTGCTGATGGCTTTGCCAACCTAGGGTCCACCTGGAAGATTTGCAAGTGTTGGAGGAAAATTGAGATTCTTCTAGAGTATATCCAAACGCTAATCCTCTTGGAGTGGAGGAATCACTCTAATTTTAATGATTAATTGGTCTTTCTTTTTCAGGAATAGGTGGCATTCCCTGATGAATCATTCACTAATTTGGTCCTGGTGGGAAGAGGTGTTCGTGGTCACATGGGTTACCAAGTGGGTTTTCCTTCTTGTGTTCACTATTGGTGGGGCCCCTAACACTTAGGTGCTTTCATATCAATGGTAAAACAAATCGATCCAAACCTTATGGAGGTTGAGTACAAGATTTTGTTTTTCCTTTTCTCTTAATAATTTCAAATTAAGACATCTTTTGTGCCTCATATTTTTTCAATTGTACTTAAATGTTTCAAATCTTCCTCCCACATTTATATGGTTTGGGAATGTGTGTAATTCTTACAAGTTGATGAGATATGTGAAGTTAATTTTGGAGGCCATTATTACTTTTATTTTTCTTAATCTTGGGTGGTCGGGAGATGATGATAGTCCTATGTGGCTTCTATCATTAGAAAAGACTATTGGAACATGTGATTATCACTATACCTTTTTTAAGGCTATTCATCCTGTCAGGTTTTGTAAATTTTTTTGCAACGGTATTATTTTTGGCACTCTTTCTATTGTCTAGTAGTGCTTTTTGTTCTATTGTGTGTTGTGGGTCATGATGGGTAGTGATTGTGTTCAAACTAAGCCAGACAACTGTGAGGAGTTCTACCAGGACCCCCTAGCTTGGAATATTTGTTCAGAAGGTGGGTTAGCGCCACTAATGGAAAATCTTGTGGGCCACAATGAAATTATATTGACCCTATTTGCTAGCTCTTGGAAGGATCAATAGGTCACCTTGGCTAACATTACTTTTGAAGTCATTGAAGAGGTCATTGGTAGGGATACTAGTCTCTCTTGTCAAGACATAAAGTATAGAAAGCACACCAAATCATACGATTTGGTGATTTTGAATGTATTTTTCAAGGGTAATGAGAAGCTGGTGAAAAAGCAATCTGGATTTGATTAGGAAGCATTGCCTCAACCATGGGATAAGGTTTGCTTGGCCATTATGAAGTATGTCACTCTTGAAGGTTGCTTCAAGGTTTATTTTTTCTCACTTACAATTGTTGAATCATTTAAGGCATATGATGCTACTCAGTTTTCCTTTCTTTGTGCTTTCCTCTCTAGAAAGCTCCATCAAAGAAACCTAGTATTATGCCATTAACAACCCTGACTCTTTGCCTTTGTTACCTTTACACAAAGGGTTGATCCACAAAATTTACCATTTCCATTTGGCTTTGGTCCCACCCAAACCCATCTCGGTTGTGAGGGTGGAAGAATTAGTTTCTCCTAAGGTTAACACTGGTAACCCTTCCCCTATTGTTTCGGCAGGTTCCAAGAAAAAGTCCCCTATCCTTAAAGAGGTCCCTAATACTGATATCGTTGCCACTTCTCCCCCAAAGAAAAAGAAAATT
>VDFB02064749.1:0-77369 GCA_007258455.2 Sequoia sempervirens | reverse complement strand
CTCCCACTCTCTTCCTCTGTCCTGTTGGAACTATAAAAATTTGATGATTTTTACATATCTTCCATCCCCCTGAGTCTCCATTTGAGTCCTACCTTAGGCACATTTTCCTCATTTTATGACATTTTTACCCATATTTTGGTAGTGTGACCCCATAGAATCCATCGAGTCATGCATTTTTCATGTTGTGGTCCATATCGACATAGGTCTATCTAGGTCTCCTCGACCCATGTTGCCTGTGTGTTAACATATGTTTGTTTTAGGTGATCGAAAAGACTTGTTCATTGTTACAGCGATTGGAATTCGCCTATAGGTTTCTATTGGCATGACTTTCACGTGGTTTCGGCGATCGAGGAGGAACCTATCGATAGGAGTTTGGTCATTGGGATAGTGTCTCATCGATTTTGAATTGTCTCCCTGACTAATGCATGTGGAGGTTCATCGGCGAGAGCTTGGCGATATCGTAATGTGATCTCAGCGAGGTTGTTATGTCTTGTTGACACGGGGTTTTCGTCAGCATGTTCTCGAGGAGAGTCTTACCGAACAACACATGGATGGTTTCTTCAGCCAAACATATTGCTTCCAGTCTGAGGTCATAGCGAATATACATTGTCACACTGACCGGTGGCGAGAGGATGCATATCGGTAAGAGTTGAGGCTTTCAAAGTAATGTCTCGGCGAGTGACCTTCGGTCTCGCTGATAACACAATGAGGACTTTGTTGGGATGAAAATTGGATTGTCTTAGTGACACACAAGATGGATAAAGTCTTTTGGTAAAATAAATTGCACTCTGTATGAGGTCTCCCTGATGTCGGTATGTTACAGCAACCCACATAAGATAAAAGAATACATCGGCGAGAGAACCAATTTGTCACAACGACTCATGATGAATGAAGATTTTTGGTACAACAAAGTCTAATTTGTGAGATGTCTCTCCGATATCTCAAGGTTATAGCGAAATGGATGAAGCAAGGAAGCACGTTTCGGTGAGAAAATTTCTAATGTCTCAACGAATGGGAGATGGCATTCGGGGTGACTCTTGGTATAATGAAGCATTATCTAAATGATGTTTCCCTGACTCCATGAGGTCACAGTGAAACACATTACGACAGGAGGATTTTCTTTGGTTTCGGCATAACAAACAGAATGCTACAGCAACATGCAAGAGGCAAAAGGATGCATATCGATGAAACATAATGAGATCAAAACTAGGAAATAATGAACTCACGTTATAATGCGAGTGCGTTATAATGCAAGCACGTTATATTTTTCTTTGGGAATCCTTGAGCCTTAGCATTGGTAGTTGCCTTGGAATACCAACCCAAAGGCTTGGAGGGAATTCCCAATGACTAGAGATGTGTTTTTGCAAATTCTACAATTTTTTCACATAATTGGGTTCGCGCTCACCATCAGGATTGCATCTGGTTCAATATAGACAAAAGAAAACACATGGGTAATGTTAGGTTCTCTCTTAGCTATCCAACGATGTTTTTTTTTTCACTTTTTAACAATGTTAAGCCTTTCATCCATAATTTCTTTTCTTTGTATGTCTCTTTTTCGCCAAAAAATAGTGTTTGGTTTTTTTTTGTTATAAATTAACCGTTCATCAAAATGTTAAATAAATTACATTTTTAGAAACTAGACTCTATTTTACATTTAAAAAAAAAATTAAAAAAACTCAATTACCTTCAAAAATTTTTAGGGGGAGCACGGCCAAAATTCTGCTTTTCAGGAAGTGCCCACTTAGAAAATTAGTAAAAAATCAAATATTCATTAAAAAATTATCAGAAAAATCATGCATCAACTAGATACTGTTAGCCAACTTTTGACCATAGGGTTTTTATAAATACTACAAAAAATTTCACCATGCTCAGGTCATACAAGAGTTGCTATGTTATGTTTTCTGACAAAAATAGAACCAATTTGTGTACATCCCTCTTTTGAACCCCTTAATCTCAACCATTTTCAAAATAAATTAGTAGTTTAGAAAGTAGACTCGGAGCACTTTGATCCTTGTTTTTGTTCCATCTCAAAATTTTGAGTGTAACTATCCTCAATTTCATGTCCAAGGTCAGCATTTCCTGATTTCAGAAAAAAAGTGGCCACTTAAGCCCCCTTTTTGGGAACCATCATGGTGCACTTACCCATTGATTTATTGGTACGACAAACTTGAGTTAGGTGAGATGTGGAATCCCATGCTCATTTGGATGCTTGGTCAAGGCTCGGATGAAGAAACTAAGTGCGAAGCCCTCCATGTGGGTGGAAGTCAAAGGTCAAACACTACAAAAGCACTGAAATGGGAACGAAGACCCAGATGAGGTGACCCATAATGGTGGGTTCGCAGATCTTGAAGGATGCAGTGACGAAAGCTAACACGGGGACCACACGTCGGGTGTATGCCAAGACTTGGGTGTAGGTAAATGGAAAAACACAATGGTGAATGGTAAGATTTGGTCCGTGATTGTGGGTCTGTGAGGCTCAACGGATGTTTGGGAAAAAAGTCAAGAAAAACCCACAAGATCTAACCCACAGAGGAAAAATGACTTGGTGAAACTTTGATGGGTGAATCTGGCCAAGAGAATTTTGATCGCTTTTAGGATTGTGGCCAACTTGGGCTTGGAAATAGGGGTGCGCAAAGTGAGATGAGGGAAAAGCAGCCTGTTGGGAGCAGAAATGACCCATTAGGAGGTGAAAAAGAGGGGGTCCCCACCTTCGGAAGGGCATGTGTGCAAAACATGCACAACAAGTTGTTTGGGACTTCTTTAGGTTCAAGCATGGTTTTGTCAATGATGGTAGGCTGAGAGTTTGATGGGGACATATTTTGGAGAGATAGTTTGACTATTTTATTTGCTTTGAATTTTTGGTAGGATAGGAAAAAGAAGTATTCTTGTGGTTTTATAGGTTCCATGGGCTCGGGCCAAAAGGCATCTAAGGAAAAATCTCCTTTGGGTGACAAAGGGTTGAAGCCACTATGGTGGATAGTGAATATTTCATTGTCAAAGGGAAACTTTAAAAATTTATGTACAATCGAAGGGACGAGTTTCATGGAGCGAAGCCATGGATGGCCTAGCTTCACACGAAATTGGTCTGACTATGGGATGATGGAGAATGTGACATCTAATATTTTTGGTCCTATTTGCAATGTTAAGGTGATTGATCCTATTGTAGGGAAAGAAAAACCATTGTGTGTCTTGATCCATGATTTCAGTTTATCATATAGATCTTGATAGATTTCATGGAAAATTAAGAATTCATTGGTGATCACATTCTCTCCATAGACAAGATCTATTAGTATCCCATTAGTGGTTTTGTCATAGGTATGGTCAGCTATGTAGAGAGCACCATTAGGTGCATGATTAATTTTATCCTTAGAGGAGAAAGTAATGTCAAGAGGACTTTTATTTTGGCCCTTATGTTGAAAATGGAACCTCTAAAAATGGGGGATAGGTTGATCAAGTGTTATCACACCCACTTTCAAAGTTATTCCACTCAAGGATAACCCTAGAGATCTCAATGCAAAGAAGAAATAGATCTTGCAATAGGGTTGTCCTAGGAATCTAATATGATCTAATGAGGGGTTCACCACCATGTTTATACTTGGAAAAGATAATGAAATGCAAAACCCTAATTGAATGTGATGGCACTTTCAAATTTTGCAAAAACCGTAGTGCCCATATTAAAAACCCTAAGAATTTTTACCTAAAAATATTTGTTTCATTTGTTGTTGGGTTCTTATATGTGGTTTAGGGTTTTGTTCATTTTTTTTCTTGGTGTTATATTCTTTTATTAACTCTGTATGACTTACTGTCGGTCATACAAAATATTTCATGATCATTAATGTCATATGTGACTAGCCCTTCTCGTGTCTAGGATTGAATCACCTGACTTTTATATCCTTTGTATTACATGACTCAAAAGTCTTGAGCCTACTATTTTCATGTCATCCTAGAGAAACCCCCTCTTGTAGAACAACTAATCGGCACATGCTTATTAATTCCAACTTAATTCCCGATGGCCCTCATAGTTGTATCACTCATCGCTAATTTATTCATAGGTTTACACTCTGAATTAGCGATGAGTGATGGACTGATGTTTTCCTTTAACATTGCTCATCGCTAATGGATTTTGAGCCTTCAAATTTGTAATAGCAATGAGTGATGCCCTGGTCTTATGTTCTTATTGCTCATTGTGGATTTTCATAAAAAAGATAAACTTGAATTAGCGATGAGCGATGTGATGTGATTTCCCATATATCACTTGATCGTGAATATGTTTTGAATGTAATTATCACATTAGCAATATGTGATGAAATTTATAGATGTTGTAAGTCCTCTCATCGCTAATTGGTTTCAAAATATATGAGGAGAATTAGTAAATGAACAAAGACCTTATGCTATATCGCTCATCACTCATCGCAAATTTGTTTCTAGAACTTGAGTTCTGAATTAGCGATAAGTGATGGATGTCCTCTAAATGGTTTTCTGTTGATAATGAGATATGATCCTATGAGTGATGTCTTTTGTGCCATTTGTTTTATGCAGGTTGTACATATCTAAATTTGGTGCTTCCACTACATCTCCCCTCGTAGATGGGATCTTGGGTGCAAGGTTTGAATTAATGATGTGCGACAGAAGGATGAATATGACCGAAGGCTAGACCGTAGAACTAGGAGCTAAAGATCATAGCAAGGATGTTTACATCATTGATAGAGCTAGGAAAAGATGAGGTACATCAATGACAAGTGATGAACATTAATTATAAGGGCACTGTGGCATGATCTTGGGGATTCTACATAAAGTAAAAAGGAAAGCAATGAAGAGGACTGGAGAACCGTTGACAAAATTTTAAAGTGAGATGATCTGATGGACTAAAAATCATCATGTAAATGACTTCATCACTAATTGAACCTTAAAATTTTGGGGTGGATCAGTGATGAAGCGTGTACAAAAAGTTTCTCTAAGAAAAACTGGTCTTATGTACTTTGTCAATATTAATGAAAAGCATGAATTAGGTTGGTGATACATGCTAATTGTCATATCAACAATGATTAATCAAGGTTAGAAAAGAATGCAGCAACATTTGAGATAGCCTCACTATTTTCAAGTAGAAAGTTGATAATGGTCAAAAAAGCAATGCTCATGGCCACCTTAAATGAAGTTTTAATTGCTCTAAGATGAATGGCCTAGATTCAGAGTCAAACTGACAAGTTACCAATTTGCTTACGTAAGGAGTTCTAAATCATTAATTTTGCATGCTCAAATTTTCTATTTAATGCAGGTTGATCGCTCTTTTTTCACACTATCTTTTAAGTCTACAATAGAAGTAAGGTGTGTAGTAAAGGAGATTGAAAGGGCTATAAGTTTTCCTAAGCAGAGTTTTAGTGTTTTCATCCTAAGTAAATTGGTATGAAATTAGGTTCTCTGGTCTATTTAGGATTTTTGTTGCTTGAGCTATTTGCAATTATTGGGATTGGCGTGATTCTCTTGTGGGTCTTGAATAAAAAATCCTTATAATTATCACTTTGCTAGTTTTAGAGAAAATGGGAAAAGCTTGTGCAACAATTCCACCTGTTAGGAGGTCTAGCTGGCTAAGTGTGTTTGAGTGTCATGAAGACATAGTTGAGCAAGAAGCCATGGCTTCTCCTGAGATTTCAAAAGGTAAAAGGAGGACTAGAGGCCATAAGAAGAAGTCAATTGTACAAAGTACTTATCACTTGAGGAATAGGACCCTTCCAAGTGAAGTGGTCGAGTGCAAAGGCAAGGAACTAGCATTTCCAATGAAGAAGGCTAGGAAGAAGGAGAAGAGCCATAGGGCCTACCTGGGTAAACACAACTCTCCTATCGTGATTTCGTAATTTCTTTTGGATGTTGAAGCTGGCACTGAATCAGACTATGGATAGTACCTTCATTATCTGGTACCATATGGGAGCTCTAATGATGACACAATGGTAATCCCTCCAATTACATCGAGGACAAGGAGCGGTCAGGCATTTTTGAATGTTGATGACTCTGAATAGGGTCTCCTCCTAGTTTTAGTTTTCGATGACACCATGGTCTTTGCATAGGAGGTATTTTTTTCATATGTCTATGGTTTGTATTTTTTCTGATGTGGAAGGTCTTCGAGAATATGTGAATGAAATATTTTTTGTTTCAAGCAATGAATGTTGTGACAATGACGGCTAATATCCTACACATGTTTTTTTCTTTTTGTCCTCCCCTATTCACAAATGATTACTTATGAAACCATGTGGGAGTTATTTGAGGAATCAATTAGAATTATATTTTTGAAATGAGCTCAAATGAAAATTGAAATTGTAATTTAGTCAGATGCTTGTTGCTCCCCTACATATATAAAGGTGATTTCATGGTTGAAAGAAGAGAGTTCAGAATTTTGAGTCTAGACATGGTCACAATAGATACTATGCTCAAAAGGCAGAATAGAATGTAAATAGGTACTCTAGTAGATATGTCACAAGAAAGTTTAAGATGAAAATTTATACTGTATGCAAGTCTTAAATATGGTTTTGCAAAGAAATATAAAAAATGAAGAAGAATTATAGTTCCAAAATTTTGCCCTCCTATGTGTTTTCTTTTAAGTTATGAATGAAGTTGTTAATGACAGTTTCATTTGTATTTTTGTCATTTGTACAAGAATGGATGAATTAGTTTTATGCTTCAATTCAATGAATTGATTAAACATTGAAATGAGTTCATTGCTTTGTAAGAAAAGTATATAGGATTCAGTAAGGAAGTGATATTTTGTAGACATAATGAGTTAAATGTTACAAAGTAATGTTCTAATGGTCCACTAATTTCTAAGATTCAATCAAAATTGTATTATCGATTGATTACCAGTTGTAAATCATCTTATTCCTTAGATAAAGAAATAATTATTTAATTAGTTTATCTTGTAGTCAGTTGAGACAGTATTGAATTAGGCCTAAGATTCAAGATGAAGAATGATTCACAAAATACTTTAAACTACATTATCTCAACTCTAAGTATGAAAGTACACTCCTTGAAATAAGTAGCACTTCTATCTAAGGTTTTTCGAGCTTCTGATAAGGTGAGTATCATGAAGTAGTGCATCTATGTGTAGAAATACTCTTAACCAAATGTGAGATATTATGAGTATGCATGGGATTACCCTCCCTGGGTTTTACAGAGCCCAAAGAGAATAAGTGAGGTACTAATTACTTTACTTAGGTGTGTGCCAATCCTCAACCTAGTTGATAATTGAGTTGTGGCATGCTCATAGTTTAGGACTAAGATTAAGTTTGGTTCTAAGAAAATAACCAACATAATGCAATATTTGACTAAATGACCTAGAAAAGTGAACAAAACACCACAAAAAACTGCAAAACAAAAAGTGTGCACCTGGGAATCCGAAGAATGTTGAATGGAGATCTTGAAAACTAAAAAATATTCTTTTACTACTGACTGGGACTCATTTGCCAAGCTAGGTGAATCAGTCCAGTTTCTGGGAAAATGTTTAAGAAAAAAAATCTACTAAAAGGATATCCAAATTTGAAAATTCCTAAAAATGTACTAAAACTGGGACTCATTTACTAGGAGTGGTGAATCAGTCTAGTTGATCTTTTCTACAACTTTCAAAGTTGATTCTAATCTTCTCTATCTAATTTGTCCTTTCTAACTGATTTCTAGATCTGAATCTTTGATTTGCAACTTATAGATGATCTCTACAGTTCTCCAAGTCTTGATAAAAACTTTGACAACTTTGATTAGTTAACAAATTTTCTCCAATCTTGCTCTTTATGACATATGCAACCTAAACCAAACCCTAGAAATAAGGTGTTGTAAATGTGTTTGAAATGGCTATAATGGATGTGGTTCTTGACTCTTGCATGAATGAAGATGATCTTTCCTAAAAGAAGTGCTTGAATCATAAACCCTACATCACAATTGTTAGCACAATAAAAAACATGATAGGTGAAATCTTTAACATGATGATTGGCAACTGAATGCTACTCTAAAATGCTTGATAATCTACCCTTGAATTCTCTTGAATGCTCAAATTCTCTTGTGAACTCTCTTGAATGCTAGGTGATAATATTAGTGAAAGAACCTTTTATTTATAATCAATTATGCAAGAATTCCCAAAATTACAACACTACAACCTAACATCAGATCTAGGAGAACAAAATCCAGCCAAAATTTGATTTAAATTTGATTTTGGGTCACACAGGACTCATTCGCCCAAGGTGGCGAATGAGTCCATCAAGCATAATGTATGGGACCAAAAACCAAAAGTGCTTAGAAATGTGTGAAAATTGGTTTGAGACCCAAAAATCTAGGTGGGACCCATTTTCCCAAGGTGATGAATGAGTCCTAGATCACCAAATCTAGGCCACAAAAGCTAGAAACACTTGAATTATGATTGGTGTTAGGATTATCCTTGAAAAGATGCAATAAATGAGGCTTGTCGATGCAAAATAGGGCCAATTAAAGCATAAGAAATCTTGATTATTAATAAAAAGCCTAGAAAAGTGTGAAAGTATGTTACAACACTTAAAAACACTCCAAATAAGGCAAGATTAAGGTTGATTTTGATTAAAAATAGGTTTATCAAGCTTAGTTATTTGATAAAACTATAGAAAAGTGTGAAAGTGTATTACAACACTTTAGCAAGGTGCCATTAAAATTCATTATTTCACAAGGTCCCAACACTTAATGTGAATGTGTCATCCACATTACAATACTAAATCAAGGTGAAGCCAAAATCACAAGGAGGGCCCGAACAAGCCAAAAAAACTAGAAGGGTTACTTTTTCAGTGACTCCAATCTCAAGACATCATTCAATGTATTATTGTGCATGTTTCATGTTCATATTTCATTGTTTTTTCACAAGGTTTAATTACCTAAACAGGGTTTGACAAAGGAAAACACCTATTTCCTAACAATCAACAAGTTTTTTTCTCTCTCTCTCTCTCTACATGTGTGATTGCAAATCTAGGTGTCTTGGAGCTTAAAGATCCTTTGAAGACAAGGTTACAAGATTGGAGAAAAGTTGTCAAGTTTCTATCTACATTGCAAGATCACAAAAAGTCACCTACATGTTGCAAATTAGGGTTTCTAACTCAGACATTTGATAGGAAGGAAGATATAGGAGATCACCAAAGAATACCAAAACTTCAGCCAAACCATTAATACTGGGACTAAATCCCCACTTGTGGTGTATGAGTCCCAATACTATCATTTTTTTAGGTTTTAGGATTGTGATCAAGAGTAAACGTAGTCCCAGAAATGAGCAACAATACAAGACATGCAAGAAACCACCTAAACACCTAACACCTCAAGATAGGGAAAAAGGTCAAACTCAACAAAATAGATAGAATGATAATACCTTATTAAGCTACTCCTTTGGTTAGCCCTTGGATTGTTGACCTGATGTATGTTCCTCTTGATGGAAAAAAATGTATGAATGAGATGCAATATGGATGAAAAATGGATGAAAATTCTATGATGAATGCAAGGAATGAAATTTTTTGGCTAAGTATGGCTCAAATGGAAATTTTGCAAGAGTTTGGTTAGCACCATGATCAACCCCCTAAATGAGAGAAAAGAGGGGGTATTTATAGAGGAAGTTGAATTCTCTAGAGAATTCAACGATTGAGATTCATCCAACAAGGTCAAGATGAAGGGCTATAGTGAGTTGAAAAATCACAAGCCCTCACATCTTGCCATGTGGAATGTGAGATGGCTTAGGGATGGTGATGTGTAAATGAGGTGGAAGGAGGGTACATGAGGTGGAAGAAGGAAAAGTACTTTGCAAGTACATTTGGGAATGAGAAGATTTGCTCAAAAAGGAACTTCTTGTCCCCAAGTGAGAATGAAAGTGACTTTTGAGGAATTTTAGAATTCCTCAAAAATCTCCATGGGAAAAGGGAAAGTAGTTGGAGAAATAAATGTGAATTAAAAATTCACATACTTGCAAGAATCTCATGGACAAGACAAGGTTCCAAAAAGGGAAGCCTTTGTCCACATGTGACTTGATGTGACAAGTCAAAAGATTCTAGAAGATGCATGGGAAGAGGAGATTCTAGGAGGAATAAATGTGAATTTAAAATTCACATGGGAAAGAGGGTCAATACCAAGAAAGGAAAATGAAAAGGTTGACTAAAAAGGTATGATAAATGTTTCTAATGACCTTGATTAAGGTTGTGCAAACACATGATTAAGATAATTAACTAAGTATTAGAAGCAAGTGGCAAATTTTGGAGGATGTGACACATCCTAACCATAAATTAATTGAATTAATTATGATTAGAAGAGGGTTAGATGGCTAAGAGGAATTAGAGACCAACTTGCAAAAGTTGGAGGATGTGACAATGAGAGAGAAAAAGAAGAATTAAAAAAATTGGCTTAAATTCAAAGAGGTTACATGACTAAATTAAATAAAGTGGTATATTTATTTAATTTAGAGAGGAAAGAAGGTAAAAGTATTTAATTATTAAATTAAATACTTTAGGAACCTTATACAAATGATGAAATGTTAATTAAATGAATGATTTAATTAATACTGACAAAGTATAATAGTAAAGGGATGAATAAGGAGATGACTTTGATCATATGGAAGTGGTCAAATTTTAATGTCTACAAGGATATTCAGATCAATCCTTGACAAATTCTAATTTTGGCATAGAAACCCTAGTCTAGGACTAAATCACCCAAACTTTAGAGCATTAAAGATCAATATTTTAGGGTTTTAGAGCTTGTTTTGACTTCATTCTTCTTTCAGGTGCACCTCTGGTCATTCTCATTTTGTTATTATGTATTTTAGTTTCATTTCCTAGGTCATCTAATTAGGTTTTGCATGTTACATTCATTTCTTGTCTTTCCAAGCCCTACCTTGGTGGTGAACCCGCTTTTAGTCTTTAATCACACCCTAGGAAAGCCTTTAGTAGATCTCTTCCCCTCATTCTATCATTGGATTACTTGATCTCTAGGGTTTCCTTGAATGAAATGTGTGGAAAACTTCTTGTTCTATGTCCTAAACCATAGAGCGACAATTTTCAACCTTTCATTTTGGTGAACCTAGCCATTAGAACACCTTTTGTAATTTGGGATGCATCATAGTCCTAGATCTAGTTTACATTAACTTTGCATTAGTTAATTTTCATCTAGGGTTTCTAAATCTTGCATTAGTGAAAGTGCATATAGGTTGCATTTTTTGCATATTAGATCATTCAATTTCACTGAAATTATGCAATTGCAAGTAGTCAACACAACATACAAGTTAGAAAACTTAGAAACAACTCATAATTTGTTGAAATTGGTGCAAAAACCCTAATCTAGCACTCATACACTCCTCTATGCAATTTAGTTCTAGTACTGGTTTTTTTGCCTACTTTATAGGAATTCTATGTTATACATTTTTCAGCATTTGACCCTTCCAAAAACCCTAACTGGGACTCATACACCCCTCTATGTGAATTAGTCCCAAATCAATGTTGAAACTGCCATTTACAACATTAAAAACATCATTTTTGTACTTATGTTTGTTGTCATTGAATACCTATTTCAATTTTTTGAGTTTCTATTACATTCATTTCAATAGATCTAGATTAATTCAGTCCATTTTATGCATTTCTTAATTTCAAATTCACATTTAAAAAATTTCACTTTCAAATTGTTTCATAGTGTAATCAACAAATTACCTTGTCTAGAATATGAAAATTACATTTACACATTTCTTTCTAGGTCATTGTATTGCATTTTAAGTCACTTTCCATTTTAAGCTTGCATAGATTACTTTTCACAAATGTTAGTATCTATCTTTTCCAAGTTTACAAAGAAAAAGTTAGTCAATAAGTATGTTAGTCATTCATTCAATACACTTGCTAGTTATGAGAGCCTCTTAGTGCAAGAAAGTGAAAATGTTGATTCCTACCTTAAATCTACACACCTCCCTATCTCTCCTATTTGTGGGAATGATGTGATATAAGAGGATACAAGCGTAGATAACAATGATGATCATATTTTTTCTTCTCCTGATACATCTCCTATTAGTGACGAAGGTATCTTGGTAAAAGAAGATGTAATCATTGAGAATCATTAAAGTCTTGCTTGTCCTTCTCCTCCCCCTTGGGAAGATATTATAACAACAAAAGATGAAATCATTTCCACTACTTAGTTTACATTCCTCTCCCAACACCTCTACTACTTATGAAAATGCTTTAGAGAAAGAGAATACAATCGAGAACAATCATGAAAATCACATTTTCAAGGAGGACATGGTGTTAAGAGATCCAATGGTTGATAGCTATGACAATCCTACCTCTCCCACTTGGGAAGAAATTATAGAACATAGGGATGTAATTGTAGACAACCATGATAATTGTATACACTTAAAAATGGTCACATCACAATAGTCTGGTAATTAATTAAATATTTTTAATATTTAATTAAATCTCTAAATTCAATCTATGTATAAATAAATCTAAATAATTTATTTATATTGTTCATTCTTTCATTTCGATTAAATAAATAAGTTTATTTAATCACTTTTCTTATCCATTTCTTAATTAATTAAATAAACATTATGATTTATTTATATTAATTATCATATAATCTTGGCTTGAATATTTTATTCAAATAAATATTAAATATTCTTCTCTTCTAAAAATATTCCATTCACAATTAAATATTCTAAATATTTAATTAATTCTTCTAAAATCCATTCATAATTAAATATTCTTAATATTTAATTAGTTCTTCTAAAGTCCATTCACAATTAAATATTCTAAATATTTAATTCTTCTAAAGTCACTTCACAATTAAATATTCCAAGATATTTAATTAAATCTTCTATAGTTCTAAAATCAAATATCAAATTCATATAAAATTAAATAAATTTATTTATTTAATATTGGATTATCAACAACCGTGAAACAAACTTCAAAACAAAAAATTAATTTCTCTGTTTCTGAGCAAAGTTGTTCCCGTGGGTTGAAAACAAACCTCCATTCTTCTCTCCAACCTCCCAACATCTTCCATCTTCCTCTCAACCTCTCCATCTCTCACCATTCAAAATTACAAAAAAATCTCACAGCCATTGATCTTTGCCAGCCAGGCTTTTACTTGTAAAAATCTATAAAAAGAACTATCGGGTCTTTGAAAATATACAAGCTTTCATATAGGAAAACTATAGCCAATTTGCAATAACACAACCTTTTAGCATTCATAGCCTCTAGAATCATAGCATAGCATAGTTTAGCATATTAGCAATCCATTTCATGGCCTATCATCCTCATAGCATAGTTTTAATAGCATCCATAATCCACAACCCCTGTGCATAATCTACAACCCCTATGCATATCCGTATACCAACATTTCACTTCACCAGCATATAGGATAGAGAAGTACTCTACCTTTGCATACTCGTTCTACAGGTTGCCATTCTGAGAAGCTTTTCTTACACAATCTGACAGCAGCAGCTTCAAGCAAGTCACTGGAGATAGAGGACAATTGAACGATTATGAAGAAGCTTTGTTTAATCTCATTGATTTCATTTCATTTAGTTTTCTTTAGTTTAATGTTGCATTGGTGTGTTTTTATTATCTTATTTTGATACTAACATTTCCCACACACATTTTTGGTGCCCACTGTGGGGCTCTTGCCCCAATTTTAACATCTTTTCGTAGGTTTTTCTGACAAGTTACAACTAAAAGAGTGTATTAGCGCATTAAACATGCTTCAACATAGTTCACACCCAGTTTAGCACTCTTTAATTCTATTATAGCACCTTTCAGTGATTCCTCAGCACTCATCAGTGATTCCATAGCGCCCATCAGTGATTCCATAGTGCCATTCAGTGATTCCTCAGCACCCTTCAGGGATTTCTCAACGCCCTTTAGTGATTCCATAGCGCCCTCCAGTGATTCCTCAATGCCCATCAGTGATTCCATAGCGTCCTTCAGGGATTCCTCAATGCCCTTTAATGATCTTGCAGCGCCCATTACTTATTCTATAGCACTGTTGAGGTCTGTTTTAGCACTTTTTTTTTCCAACATAGATTTTTCTAAGTTTGCAATTGTAATCTATAATTTTAAGTGAGATTTGACTGGATCTAATGCGACTGCAGCTAGTAAGAACTTTAAAAGAATGAAGCAATCCTAGGATAGTCACTTAATTGGAATGAATCAATCCTAGGATAGTCACTTCATTTTTTTTATTTTGGACTAAAAATAACTCCATGTCTTTGTGAAGCAATATCTTCACCTAGCATAGAAAATTGTTCATTTGGGCTTAAAATTGAACTCTTGTTTGCTTTGATTAAAATGGTGATAGGCCTATGCTCTCCCCTTAACTGGGTGATCAAAATGTGAAACTCATCTATTTCATTTCATGCAATTTCAAGCTTTGATAATACATTTTAGAAGGCCTGCCGTAGTGGGAAAAATTACTCACCCAACGAGAACGATCTAAGTGGGAACAACTAAAGCCAAGTTTTCCAACCCACTTTAATCAAATGCGGATGGTTGATGAAAATCCCATTCAACGGTAGTGTACATTGATAACCATCCCCAAAGCCTTTGTTCTAAAGGTTCGGAGGTCTCTTGAGGGAGTCTATCATTTTCTGCACCGAATGTAAACCCTTACTACGAACTTAGTGTAGTATCGAACCGAAGTCAATTTCCGAACATCATAATAATCATAGTGCAGGGGAGGGAAGAATCTACTCACAAGATACTCACCATATAACTGCCAAGGACCGTTTGCTTAGGGGATCCGGTATCCACTTCCATCACTCTGAGTATGTGCCTGGAAAAGACAAAAACATGGGCATCCTTTCGGGGGTGACACAGTTGTGTGAGTCGACGTAGTTCTAAGATGTGGGCTATTGATTACTATGGTGACCTACTTGAGTACTAAGAGTGAGTTTGCTTGAACTATTTGTCATGTGTAAAACCTGTGAAAACAATTTTTGAAAAACATTTGGATCATACACTTGATGTCTAGTATAGGACTTGAAAACAACTATTCTACAATTTGCTTGATGTGTCTTCGAAACATTAATTCAGTAAAGATCATCCAAAACTCACAATTACATTGATTACCCTCTTGTTAAGAGATTGGAAATCCTCAACCTTTGTCAAGAAATCCATTCTCAAATGAATCAAAAAGCCAAAGTAACCACTTAGCTACAAGAAACTATTGAAGAAAAGATGATTCTTGTACCAAAGTCGAAAGGTTTTACTTAAACATAGAACCTTTATCCATCGATATCATGATTGTGTTAGAGGTTTTACTGATGATTATGATGTAGAACCATTATACTCACGAGCTTTCTTTCAAAGAAGAGCCCTTTCTCAAAGGCACAACCACAGTTAGCGTATTTGTTCTTCTTATATTCCCCAACTTGCAATTGAATATTCTACTTGTCCAAATAAATTTCTGCAATAGAGAACTCAATCCCATTATGCATTTCTCAAAAAATCCATCTTTTTACGAAGCTACGATCAAACGTCATAAAGTGCAAAATCATTTCTTCTTGATATTTTTCTTAAATTCCCACCAATAGGATTTTCATCCTTTCAATTAGGGAAAAACACGAGCTAAAGACTAGAAATTTTTTAAGTCATAGAATCTTCATTCTATCCCGACTTTCATATCCATCATAAATTGCACTATTTCATTCTTTTGATCAAAAGTTAGTATAATTTGGGACAAAGCTTATGCCTATTGTCATGAGATCTCGAAAGCACATAGAAAAAGATGAAAGAGAAAGTACCACAAGCAAAATGGGTGATAATAGTGAGAAGGAAGAGAATCCATTTCATATAGAAGAGATAACAGAAGAAAAGCTTCAAGAAGCAGAGCAGGATACACAATTCCATACATTTATGGAAAGAATTTTAGAATGAAACAAAGAAAGATATTTTCTTTCATTAGCTAATCAAGGAGATAAACTACTTTTTGATTTTGATATAGAAGGGATTAAGGAGAATCCTAAAACTCCTAATGATTTTACTGCCCTTACTCAATAGATAAAAGAATTACAAGGGAAAATAAAGGAAATGCAAGGGGGTGCAACAAAGAAGTATGTTTTGGATTCAACATATCTCCTTATCCATTTGATAGGAGTCTTCAAATGATCCCTTTTCCAAAACATTGCGAAATCCCTAAATTTGATAGGTACAATGGAAAAAACGACCCCATCGAACATGTGAGAGATTTCTGAAATATGAGTCTAGAATTCGCTTATGAAGATACCTACTTAATGCGATTGTTTCCACAAAGTTTGGGTGGAAAATACATGGAGTGGCTTTCTAAGATCACTCCCCCCCTCAAAACCTTTGAGGAGTTAATAAATCAGTTTATATCACAATACACCTACAACATCCAACACCAGATAAACATGCTTGATCTTTGTAAAGTGAAACAAAAAGTAGGGGAATCTTTCACTACATTTTTGCAAAGATGGAGAAGATTGTTTGCATGATATTCCCGTCCTATTCTTGAAAAGGAAAAGATGGATATCTTCATCAATAGCCTAGATCACGAATTAAGCTATAGGCTCAATCTTCATTGTCCTCATAACTTTGAAAAATTGATTGAAAACACAATCACCATTGAAGGGGCCTTGGTCAAAAGAGGAGTGATAAAACTTGATAGTCCAAGTTCATCCAACCAGAACAACAATGATAAACAAGGTTTTGGAACAAAAATAAAAATGTCGTCAATGATGGTATAGTGGATGCAAACAATCTACAAACAAGATCATCTATCTTCAACCTATCAAGTGCTCCACGAAACAATCAACAAAGAAATACCAACCAACAAGGAAACAACAATCAACAAGGACAAAACTCCAATCAAGAAAGCATTACCAATCAAAACAACAAGGATAATCATGGTAATTTCAACAACAATCTTGGAAATACCCAAACATCAAATCTACCATGATCTTCATTCTTTTCAAATCGACGGAATTTTACCACTTTGGGTCAATCTCTTGAGTTTTCTCTCAAAGAGCTTCTCAATAATAAGGTTATCACCTTACCTCCACAAAGAGATTTTGAGCCACGAGTTAAACCACCATCATGGAATGACTCGTATTATTGCAATTATCATTGATGTAAAGGTCATAGAACAAATAACTGTCAAGCCTTGAGAAATCTAGTACAAGATTTAATTGACAATGGCACCATAAAAATTGAAGGAAATCATACCAATGACAATCATCAAGCATTCAAAGATCCTTTACCAAACTATCAAAAGGGGGAAACATCAGATACGAAAGCAAAAAGTATAAACAATGTTTAAAACAACATAATCTACCACATCTATGCAGATGATCAACGGGTTAATGTTATCAAAATCAAGGAAAAACAAGAATATCAACATGTTAATGTGACTACGAGAGGACAAGCAAAAGTTGTCCTAAAAGGAAGTTCATCTAAGGAAACTATTCCTCCTCCAAGTAATTATAATCTAGTTGATCAATTGAGAAGAACATTAGCTCTAATCTCCATCCTTGAACTTCTCAAAATATCTCTTGTACACAAGAATATTTTAGAAGAAGCTCTTGTAAACACAACTGTTGACACTAATATGGATATAAAAAAATTTCAAGCCATGGTGGGACATTTGTCTTCTCCCACTTGTCTTTCATTTTCCAAAAAAGATGATGCCTCCATGACACATTTGCATGATTCATCGCTTTATCTTGAAGTCATGATCCATAAACACTGAATCAAATGTGTCTTGATAGATGGAGGAGCCGGTTTAAACATTTATACCTTAAAGCTTATACATGCCTTAGGAATATCATAAAATTCCATTGATCCACGAAGGAAAATAACTATCAAGGCACATGATGATGAAGAAAGAGCTTCTAAAGGACTAATAATGCTACCTATCAGAGTGGGACCTGTTGTAAAAAATACATTTTGTCAGGTTCTAGATCGTGATCTTTCCTATAACATACTTTTGGGTTGCCCATGGATTCATGATATGCAGGCAGTACCATCAACGTACCATCAATGCCTCAAGTTTATGTATGAAGGATAGGAAATAACTATACAAGCTGATTACAATAGCACCCACGCTTGTTCAAATCTTCGAGCAACTCAAGATGCCTTTGTGCTGCACAATAGGGAGGCTTTTACTGCTTCTTCTTCTAATCTACAAGGTCAGTTGCAAGAATTGACAAAGAATCTTGACACCAAGCTACATTTTAAAGATAAAGGAGTAGGCGAATATTCGCTAAGCCTTTCTACCTTACCTCCTCCAAGGTCACATGGTCAGCCGAAATCAAAAGATTGCAACAGCCTCTACATCCCAAGCTTCTGTGCCAATCACAAAGTTTGATGAACAATTCATTAAAGCTAACACTACTGAGGAAGAAGCCGGAGATAGGGACATCCTAAGTTGGCTATACAAAGATGAAGATGAATCTCTCTTGCACATCAAGTTACCTACTGAACAATATGGCAAAGGGTATACCATCATGCAAAGAATGGGCTATGAAGGAAATGGTCCTATAGGAAAAAGAAAAGAAGGAATCATTGAGCCAATTCAACCTATTTCAATACATCCAAAAGATAAAACATGAATTGGATATGGTAAGGATACAAAAGAGTCAACTTCACAGCAAGCACAACAAACTCATGAAGGAGAATCAATTTCAGATAAGCCCCATGAAGATGTCACTTTACAAAAAATTTATGGATCAATTTTTCAATTGCAGAATAGTTCAGACACTGATTCCAATGAATACGAATGGGATGATGTCTCTGATGATACATTCTAAACAAAGAAAAGGGTGGATGTCATACACAAATTCGCACCCACGTTCTTACAAGGGGAGGGCTCAAGGCCTCCACTTGATTATGTTTTACAAAGAGATCATGACTCAAGTGAGGACGATTCAGATCTTAACGAGATTGATAATCGACAGGGGAATACCATCATAGACCTTGTCCATCATGAAAATGACAACCATATCATGACTTTGATAGCTCAAGACCTTCCCCAACTTAATGATTCCATGCCTTTAGTCTATCTGGAACTTATTGATTGTGACAACGATGCACCTATCCATATCCCTACATTCCATGATGATGAGGCTATTATAAATTTCCTTTGTTCATCTAATCAAGAAAACAATTGTTCCATCGAAGAGTCTCATACTCAAGATTTTGATAGGGAGGGTGTCAAGTCTCTTAGCTGCAAAATAAATGAAATAAAAGATGAATCTATCAGTGAAAACCAAAAAACGGCAGTGGTAGATCACAACAAGAGAAAAATAAAGAGCGAATCTGATGGTGAAAACCTTTTTGAGGCATTGAAGGATGAGAAACTTGATGCTCTTCCCAAACATTATCAAGAAAGATCTATTTTGATTGAGCCCACATAATCAATCAACATAAGTACAGCATAGTAGCCAAATTTTTTTCAACTTGCAGCATCATTAACAGTAGAAGAAGTACTGAAATTCATGGAGTTCTTGAAGGAGAATCAAATCAACTTCGCTTGGTCATATGCTGATATGCCAGGGTTAGATCCTAATCTAATAATGCATCATCTATCTATAAACGCAGGGGCAAAACCTGTGAAGCAAAAACTTAGAAAAATGCATCCACATGTTGCATTATTGGTTAAAGAAGAGTTAAAGAAGCTTTTAGATGTTGGATTCATTCAGACTATTGATTATGCAGAATGGATCTCCAATAATGTACCTATTTCAAAACCAGATAGAAAGATTATAATTTGTACAGATTTCAGAGATTTGAACAAAACATGTCCCAAAAATGACTTCCCTTTGCCAAACATAGATATGATTGTTGATTTAACTCCTAGCCATGCAATGTATTCATTAATGGATGGATTTTCAGGATACAACCAGATAAAGATTGCACTAGAGGATCAAGATAAAATAGCATTCACATGCCCTTGGGGTACCTATTATTGGAATGTCATGCCATTTGGGATTAAAAATGCAGGTGCAACTTATCAAAGAGCAATGACCACCATTTTCCATGACATGATGCACACCTTCATGGAAGACTATGTGGATGAATTACTGGCCAAATCCAACACAAGAGAAGGACATCTAGAAATCTTGTCAAAGATATTTATCATAATGGAGAAGTTTAATGTTTGATTCAATCCAAAGAAATGTGTCTTCGGCGTTAAATTTGGAAAACTCATGGGATACATTGTTTCAGAAAAGGGCATAGAGGTTGATCTAGAAAAAGTACAAGCTATAATGGACATGCCGCCACCATGAAATATCAGTTAGCTTCGATCACTGCAAGGATGACTACAATCCATCAAGAGGTTTATAGCTCAACTGACAGACAAAAGCTTACCATTTACACATCTATTGCATAAAAATGTCCCATTCAAATGGGGGGAAAAGTGTGAAGCAACATTCAATCAGATCAAGCAATATCTTATGAATCCACTAATCCTAATTCCACCAGTTCCAAGAGAGCCCCTCATACTCTATATTTCAACAACAGAAGTATCTTTGGGAGTGTTACTTGCACAAGAGGATTCTATAGGCAAAGAAAGAGCCATATACTATATCAATAGAACATTAACAAGTCATGAGCTAAACTACACTTTCATTGAAAAAGCTTGTCATACAGTTAAGCTGATAACCAAAATTGATCCACTAAAATACCTCTTAAGCAAAGCTACCTTAACAAGAAGACTTGCAAAATGGGTAATGATCTTAAGTGAGTTTGACATTCACTATATAGATCAAAGAGCTATAAAAGGATAGGTCATAGCGGATTAGTTGGCTGAAGCACCTTTACAAGAAGAAAACCCAATGTACATTGAATTTCCTGATGTAGACATCTTCACAACAACAATTAAGAAATCATGGACATTGTACTTTGATGGATCCTACATGCAACATGGCTTGAGGGTAGGAATTCTTTTTGTCACACCTAAAGGACATACCATTCCAAAACCATATCAGTTGATGTTTCCTTGCTCAAATAACATAGCTAAATATGAAAAATTGCTCATAGGAATAAAGATAGCATTGGACTGGTGGATTACAGAGCTGCAAGTCTATGGTGATTCACAACTTGTCATTAACCAAATCAATGATGATTATCAGACTAAAGATGATAAGTTGTTACCTTACAAGAACATGGTGGATGATTTTAAAAAGTATTTTGTGACAATCAAGTTTTCACAAATCCCAAGGATTGATAATAAAGCTACAAATGCAATGGATACAATTGCTTCCTTGTTACAATTATCAAAAAATCAAACATGGTACGAATTCTTGGTGGAACAATTGTTTTCTCCTACGTATGATAATCTAGAGACCCAAGTCATATGCCATTTAACTGGTTCTAATTCACCTTTATATGGCAAGACTTATTGTGCGAACCCTTTTCCTAGTACCTACAAAACAACATGAATAAATGAGTTAGACAAGGATTTACAAGCTAAAAGAAGGATTCCCCATTAAATCCATTTGCAAACTCAAAATAGAAAGAAAATAAGCAAGAACGCAATGAAATTGATAAACCAAAGATTAAATCCTAATTTAAATAGCAAACACTTGATCCCATGGGGGAATTGGTGCCAATTTGATGTGAAAATTGGCCCTTTCCCAATCCCTATGATGCAAGATTTGAATGTTGAAGAGATTGTTGATCCACTTTGTTGATGAAAGATGAAGACTCCAAGCTAAATCTGCAAAAATCCTAGATAAGAATTCGAATGATGGATGGAAATGGCTAAGTATTTTAGCATAGTAACTTTGCTTGGATTGTGGATGATAAAATGAGGAGAGGAGCTCTTCATTTATAGATTGATAAGTTCAAGAGATGTCCAAATTTGATCAATGTGGGACAAAGATTCAACCAATGATATGATGCCACTTGTCAACATGTGAGAGGATGAAGGTTGAGCAAGTTTTGAGGATTGTGCCAATAAATGCCAATATTTGAAATTCAAATTTGTTGAAATGACATGTAAGAGGGAAGGGAAATGCAATAAATGCCACTTGGCTCAAGGCAAAGGACATGTAAGAGGTTTTAAATGCCTTGTTGGATGTACATGTTGACTTGGAATTTTTGAATTCAAATTGAGAGAATATTCCAAAAGATGCCTTGTGAGGAAAATAGAGATTTAATAAATGAATTAAATCTATTTTCATGTGCAACTTGCATTATCTAGAGGATGTGACATGAGATGAGGTTAAATTAATCAAGGGTTTAATTAATTTAACAAGAGATTAGATGATGTGACTTATTTGACTTACATTTATGGATTTATTTAAATCAAATAAGAGAGGAATATGATAAAAGGCTAATTAAATAAAGATTTTGATTTATTTAATTAAAAGGAGCTGATGTTAGATTAAATCAAATAAGGTTTTAATTTATTTAATTTAATGGATAGACTTTAGGGATTTAATTAAATAAATTGATTATTTAATTAAATAGGGATAATTAGATCAGATGGGTTGATTTAATTATCAAGAGAAATGAATTGATTCAGATAAAGTGATTTATTCAACCAAGAGAGGATATTGATGAATTTAATTAGATAAGGGAATTTGATTAAATGGTTAGACCGAGGAATGATTTAGGAAGAAATGATGTTAGTAAGTCCGGATCAGGTGCACGATGTCAATCAGTATATTTTCGATGTCTACACTTATGCCTACTTGAAAAATAACATCTTACCTTCGAACTTATCTCGAAACCAAAAAAGGAGTTTCATACGCCAATCATCTCGTTATACCTTGATCGCTGATATCCTTTACCGATGTGGTCTTGATGGTATGGTTCTTCGATGTCTTGAATGTGACGAATTTGCACAAGCCTTATAAGAGGTTCATGGTGGTATTTATGGAACTCATTGAGGCGGTTTAACCTTAGCCAAGAAACTTGTTAGAATGGGATATTATTGGCCTACCATGGAGAAAGAATCTTTTACTTTTGTCAAGAAGTGTTCTAAATGCCAGATTCATGGAAATCTTATTCATGCACCTACACATGAACTACAGCCTTTCACTCCAACATGGCCTTTTTCTCAGTGGGGACTAAATCTTGTTGGAAAAATTCATCTTTCATCATCAAATGGGCATAAATTAATCATCATGGCTATAGAGTATTTTACAAAATGGATCGAAGTTGTTCCTTTGACAACCATGACCAGTAAACAAATCTCTTCATTTATCCTGAATTACATCATCTGCCGATTCCTAATTCTATCATCACTGATAATGGGAGGCCTTTCAAAAATTAGGATGTTGATGAGCTTTGTGAAAGATTTCACATCAAACACAGGTTCTCTACACCTTGCTATCCACAAGGAAATGGTCAAGTAGAAGCTTCAAACAAAACAATCTTCAAAATCTTGAAGAAGATGGTAAATTATGTTGGTCGTGATTGGCATGTCCAATTAAATCCAGCTTTGTGGGCATACAAAACCAGCATTCACACACCAATAGGAGCTACCCCATATGCCTTGGTATATGGAGCAGAAGCGATCTTACCATTAGAGGTTGAAATACCTTTGCTTAGGGTCTCACTCAAAGGATTGATAAATGATAAAGACTACCGAGTATCTCGTCTGCAAGAGCTAGAACTGTTAGATGAAAGATGACAACATGCAGCTGATCATTTGAAGGGTTATCAACAAGTTATGTCCCATAGCTACAACCACAGAGTTAAACCATGAACATTTCAAGTAGGTGACTTAGTCTTGAAAGAAAATCCACGCAATCAGCAAGACAGAGAAAAGAAAGAAAAATTTGAACCAAATTGGCTTGGTCCATTTGTCATGATTGTAGCATACGGTTCTGGAGCATATTAGTTATCTAGGTCAGAAGGGGACCTGTTTGAAGAACTGATCAATAGAATTCATTTGAATAAGTTCTATGTTTGAAACATAAAAAATTAGAAAAAGTCCTGAAAAAATACAAAAAAAATCAGAAAAAGTCCTAAAAAATACAAAAAAATCAGAAAAAGTCCTAAAAAAATACATAAAAATCAGAAAATGTCCTAAAAAAAATACATAAAAATCAAAAAAGAAGAAAAAGAAGGAAAAAAATCATATGATCTAAAAAAGTGCAATAAAAACAAGTGGTGAAGACCTGGCAAACAGGCACTACTTGTGATCAAAATGGGCTCCTCTATCTATTAGTTTATGTCTTGCATTCACTTTACGACATCATCTATCCATATCTATCATCTGTACATATCTATCATATCCATATCATGCAATGGGAATCCTTGTGTTTCATCATGGCTTGATGAAATTTGTACATATCCATCATAGGTTGTGTTTACACTAGGGGTAGAAACACAGACTAAACAAGAGAGGGGAAATGAGCTTTTAGAATATCACAAATGGACAAATGACGATTTGACAAAGCACAATGTACATTGACGCATCAAATCAACCAAAACATCAAAACAATCACTCAATGCCAATGAAATCAAACAACATGGTCAAAATAATGTTAATCAAAACACAAACACCAATGTTGATAACCAAGTTGGATGATCTTAATCTAAATAATGTTTGAAATACTTTAGGAAAAATTTGAATTGTTGGTTGATTTTCTATCATATCTCTGGAGCAATTCAATGATGTATTGAACTAGAAAAGTAAGGAAGGAGTATGATTTTTCTTTGTCTGTTGTTTGCGAGGAAATCATTAGTACTATGCAAATTGGTCGCGAGACATGCTCTACTAAGTATCATTGATGACATTTCAGAATTTGCATGGGAAACAAGTTAACTCTTGTCTATTTATTCAAGCGATACTCAGGTCATCTCGGTTCAATTATACCTAGATGCTTGTATTACCTTGCTATATTAAAAATCATGAAAGCAATACTCAGGTAATCACTAGCGCTAACATACCCTTTGATGCTTGTATTAACTTTCAACATTTCAATGCTCTATGATGACACAAAAAGCACAAATAAGCTCTCAGAATGGAAATATTCTATAGATACCCTGCATGCTTAGGAATTTGCATTTGGAATTTATAGATTTTCCCAAAAGCTGGCAAAGTATCAAAGTTTCATATATTTTGAATAAATGACTAAGTACATTTTGACATTCACAAAAACATTATCACATACATTTTTCATACATATTTGCATCAAAAAATCATAAAAATAAAGCATACATCATAAGAAAAACATTCATATGCATTCATCAATTGTACCATCCATCATTTCACATTCATATTCATACAATCATTCATCAATAGATTGTAATCATATCATTGCACTTGCATTTTCATATCTGCAGAATCATGCATACATATATATCATTAGCATAACATTGTGAAACCATCACATAAACATCATGCATATAGAAAATAGATGCATTCATCACATAAGGAATCATCACTACATATCATATATCTCAAAAATCAATGTCAAAATGTATAAAGGTGTCACATGATATATATCAGCAAAAATGGGATCATATCAGTATATATACAAATGTCTCAATAGAGTATCAATACGACATATAGGACATCATGCAAAATGCACTATGAAGTGCTATCCTATGATGGTGCTGGTCTCGAACCTGTCCCACCTACACTTGATGGACCTGCTCCACCTGCCCCTGATGAACCTCCTGGAGGTAATGGCTGCAATACACCCTTGCTCGTAGTCTGAGAGTGACTATGTGTAGATCGAGACTGTGTATAACTCACTCTCCACTTGGGTGGCACTGCATCATGGTACCTGGTCCTATAGAACTCTGCCTCCCGGATGGCTCTGGTCACCTCTCTCATCATGTCACCGACCGAGGTACCTACTGTTGTTCTCTGCAAACTATCAGCTAGGGTCATGGCCTACTCACCCTACTGTCTAGCTGTATTTCTCTCAACCGTCACTGTAGTCAACTGTCCCTATAGCTATGTAACCAAGGCCTGTGCCTGTGCTAACTGATCCTGTAAACTCTGCACTCTACTCTACAAGGTAGATATCTGACTCAGCCCCAGAGGATCTACTGAAGATGATGGAGCTGAATGTCTCATCCGAGGTCCACCTCTGCTACCACCTTTGCTACCACCTCTTTCGCTACCTCTACCACCTCTGCCACCTCTTCCACCACTATCACCCCCACTCTCCTCATCACTGCTATCTCCATCCCCGTCAGACTCATCATCATCATCCTCCTTAGATTCATCACCCTCTGAAGCAACCTATCAATGTCGCCTATGTCCCCCTACATGTGGTCTCTCCTCTACAACTGGAATGGCAGGCTCATTAGGATGAAATAATCGTGGTGCAGGATGTTCTAACACATACTGACCATACTCTGGAGTCATCCCCCTGTCAAGAATATCAGCTCTATACTCCCACATTTGTACTCCCAAACTGGTAAACTCTACCACTACTACCTCATATGCAATCTGTGGACCCCACATTGTAATCTCCTGCTGTCGATGCACATAAATAGAAGAACCCATAGGCATACCCTGAGGCCGACCATACTGTCGACACACTCAACCAAGAAAAAACCTCTCAATAATCCCAGGAGTATGACCAATCAGATATCTAGCGGTAAAAACATAGGGCATCTCCCTAGCATCCTCTGGCCATGCCTCACAATCTACATAGGGCCGTCAGCATACTGTATCAAGATCATCTAGAAGACGCTGCCAATGATCTAGTTTGCCCAACCTTGGCTGAGCAATGATATCAGTATATCTGAATCTGTACGATCGACCGACAGGCTGTTGTCCTCGAGTCAATGGTCACATAATGTTAAAGTGCTCCCATGCCCATATCTGTAACAGTGAACAACTGACAACTAAACTCTAGCCTCCACCATAAACAATATGGTGTAGCTCATCATATAAATGTGCAAGCATGCATGATCCCCAAGCATATCGTGTACCCTGCATCACCATACTCTCAAGTACATGACCCCACCCTACTACAAAACCCTTCGACCTATGGTTGGGGCACAACACACCTCCAATGAAGCTTGTAAGAATGGAAGGTAAGGGTGCATATGAATCTATCATTTCCCTCCATGGGATATAATATCCTGCAATCTCATCATCTCTGATATCCACCTCAAGGCATCAGTGCCTCTTGCCTCTTGGCCATCAAATATCACTATCTCGGCCATCACTGGAATCTTCAAGATGCAATATACATCCTCTAGAGTCACTATAATCTCTCCTGTCAGTAAATGAAAGGTGTTTGTGTCGCTATGCCACCTCTCTGCAAGAGCTGTCAATAAGGCTCAGTTGAGATGCACCTCAGGCATCTCAAGTAACGAGGTCAGTCTACATGCCTCGATCACATCTCTATCCATCTATACAAGCTATGGAATCAAACTCCATGTCTTTGGGAATGTCTCCCGTAACTGCAAGATGCCCATTCTCTCCTGTTGAATCGGAAGAATCATCAAGTCAAAGCAAAATTAATATCAAATCATCAAGACAAATCAATCAAATCTAAATATCAAGCAACTATTTGTTTTTCATCATCATGGAAAGCAAATTTATTAAAATCCTATTTGTTTTTAACAACTTTAGAAGCAAATTTATCAAGCAACTATTTGTTTTTCATCATCATGGAAAGCAAATTTATCAAAATCCTGTTTGTTTTTAACAACTTTAGAAGCAAACTTATCAAACAACTATTTGTTTTTCATCATCATGAAAACAAATTTATCACAATTCTGTTTGTTTTTAACAACTTTAGAAGCAAACTTATCAAACAACTATTTGTTTTTCATCATCATGAAAACAAATTTATCACAATCCTGTTTGTTTTTAACAACTTTAGAAGCAAACTTATCAAACAACTATTTGTTTTTAACAACTTTAAAAGTGAATTTATCAGCTAGTATTTGTTTTACAACAACCTTGGGAATAAATTGATCACACCAAACAACATCAAATCATGGGCACTACAGTATTAAGGGTACTATGGAAATTATCAAGGGCACTACAAAAAGACTGAAGGGCACTAAAACACACCCTTTCACATCAAAACATGGATAAATGTGCCCTAAACGAAAAAAATTTCAAATAGCAGAAGTTTAATGGGGTACATACCGCGGGTCCATAGTGCACTAGATGCTGATGTCGTCGGATGCACTCAAAACGGTGCTGGTGGATAGGAAGTGCCATCTTTCTTAATCCAGAGCTCAAAAATTACAATTTTTACTAGGTTAAAATGGAAAATGACATGGAAAATGACATTTTTAACCTATTTAAAGGAAAAATTGGGGCATTTTATCAGATTTTATCATAGCAGGGGCAATCTAGGTCAACCATTTTTCATCTCACATCTTTTCACATCAATTTCTTCACATCATCATTTTCGAACGATGAATCGACATCTTAAAAATCATAAAAATCCAAAAAAATCCAAAAAAATCCAAAAAAAAAAAGTTTTCACAAAAATCAAAATCTTATCGATTCATCGTCTGAGGGGGCATATACCTATCAACATTCGACAATCAGCATCAGCATCTGGGGCAAATTTCAAAATTCTTTGAACTAATCTGTGAAAACACATCACTTCAAAGAAATTACCTTGTCTAGAATATGAAAATTACATTTACACATTTCTTTCTAGGTCATTGTATTGCGTTTTAAGTCACTTTCCATTTTAAGCTTGCATAGATTACTTTTCACAAATGTTAGTATCTATCTTTTCCAAGTTTACAAAGAAAAAGTTAGTCAATAAGTATGTTAGTCATTCATTCAATACACTTGCTAGTTATGAGAGCCTCTTAGTGCAAGAAAGTGAAAATGTTGATTCCTACCTTAAATCTACACACCTCCCTATCTCTCCTATTTGTGGGAATGATGTGATATAAGATGATATAAGCGTAGATAACAATGATGATCATAGCTTTTCTTCTCCTGATACATCTCCTATTAGTGATGAAGGTATCTTGGTAAAAGATGTAATCATTGAGAATCATTAAAGTCTTGCTTGTCCTTCTCGTCCCCCTTGGGAAGATATTATAACAACAAAAGATGAAATCATTTCCACTACTTAGTTTACATTCCTCTCCCAACACCTCTACTACTTATGAAAATGCTTTAGAGAAAGAGAATACAATCGAGAACGATCATGAAAATCACATTTTCAAGGAGGACATGGTGTTAAGAGATCCAATGGTTGATAGCTATGACAATCCTACCTCTCCCACTTGGGAAGAAATTATAGAACATAGGGATGTAATTGTAGACAACCATGATAATTGTATACACTTAAAAATGGTCACATCACAATAGTCTGGTAATTAATTAAATATTTTTAATATTTAATTAAATCTCTAAATTCAATCTGTGTATAAATAAATCTAAATAATTTATTTATATTGTTCATTCTTTCATTTCGATTAAATAAATAAGTTTATTTAATCACTTTTCTTATCCATTTCTTAATTAATTAAATAAACATTATGATTTATTTATATTAATTATCATATAATCTTGGCTTGAATATTTTATTCAAATAAAGATTAAATATTCTGCTCTTCTAAAAATATTCCATTCATAATTAAATATTCTAAATATTTAATTAATTCTTCTAAAATCCATTCATAATTAAATATTCTTAATATTTAATTAGTTCTTCTAAAGTCCATTCACAATTAAATATTCTAAATATTCAATTCTTCTAAAGTCACTTCACAATTAAATATTCCAAAATATTTAATTAAATCTTGTATAGTCCTAAAATCAAATATCAAATTCATATAAAATTAAATAAATTTATTTATTTAATATTGGATTATCAACAACAACCGTGAAACAAACTTCAAAACAGAAAATTAATTTCTCTGTTTCTGAGCAAAGTTGTTCCTGTGGGTTGAAGAAAAACCTCCATTCTTCTCTCCAACCTCCCAGCATCTTCCATCTTCCTCTCAACCTCTCCATCTCTCACCATTCAAAATTACCAGACAATCTCACAGCCATTGATCTTTGCCAGCCAGGCTTTTGCTTGTAAAAATCTATAAAAAGGACTGGCGGGTCTTTGAAAACATAGAAGCTTTCATACAAGAAAACTATAGCCAATTTGCAATAGCACAACCTTTTAGCATTCATAGCTTCTAGAATCATAGCATAGCATAGTTTAGCATATTAGCAATCCATACCGTGTCCTATCATCCTCATAGCATAGTTTTAATAACATCCATAGTCCACAACCCCTGTGCATAATCTACAGCCCCTGTGCATATCCGTATACCAACATTTCACTTCACTAGCATATAGGATATAGAAGTACTCTCCCTTTGCATACTCATCTGCAGGTTGCCATTCTGAGAAGCTTTGCTTACACAATCTAAGAGCAACAACTTCAAGCAAATCACTAGAGATAGAGGACAATGGAACAATTCTAAAGAAGCTTTGTTTAATCTCATTGATTTCATTTTATTTAGTTTTCTTTAATTTAATGTTGCATTGGTGTGTTTTTATTATCTTATTTTGATACTAACATTTCCCACACACAATAATCACATTGGTTCTTCTCCTAATATCCTTCCTAGTCATGAACAAGATAGTTTAGTGTTAGAAGATACATTTGAAAGTCATGAAAACCTTGTTTCTCGCTTTCCTAATGATCCTACCATTTGGAGAGATCTATTTGAATGAAAGGATCCAATCATTGGTAAGCACAACAATGATAATTGTACCTCTCTTGATACCTTCCCTATTTGTGATGAAGTTGCTTTACATAATCGAACAATAGAACGTGATGAACCTTTTGTTTACCCCTCCCCTAAAAGCTCTCCTACTAGGGTAGAAGTTATGGCACAAGAGAATGAAACTTTAGAAAACAAGAATGAAATCATAGACAATCATGACAATTGTATTCTCCTTCTCCTAGTATCTCTCCTAGTTGTGAAGAAGATATTCTAGTGTTAGAAGATCAAACCAATGAAATTCATGAGAATATTAGTTACCTCTCTTCCCCTAGTGAAAACATTACTGATAAACAATACAATCCAACCGTTGATAACCCCCTTACTTGTGATGAAGTCATTTTAGAAGAACCAAACATTGAATGTCATGAATTTGTAGTTTGTATTTCTCCTAATTAAAACTATCCTCCTAGGGAGGTTATCATGATGCAAGAAAATGACAACAACAGTGATGTGATTTCTTTAGATGATGGTGAAAAGATGACACTAGACTCCCCTTCATTAGAAAGACATCAAAACCAAATTGTTGAGGTTATGAATGCACAAGTTTCCATTAGATCCCCCTTGATTAATGGACCACCTACATACCTTGTGGGACATCCTAAAAATTCCCTAATTCTTTACTCAGCTTCATAATGACCACAAAATCAAAAAAAAATTGGAACTTATCCTTTACCCACCTAGGAATAATGTTTCACAGTAGCCAATTTATAATATAGTTTCTCATACATATAACACTTTAAATAATCTGGAACCAAGACAAACACCTTCAATATCTCTCCCATTTCCTAACCCTATCTTGCTTGGCCCTCCTTATTTTCCTTTACAAAGTGGAAAGGAGTATGATCTTGTTGAACAAATTAAGAACACTCCTGCTAAAATATTATTATGGGAACTTATTCAAGCATCTCCTTATTATCATAACATGATTCAAAGTGTTTTACAACAAGTTCCTATCCCTCATAATGTGCAATCAAATGAAGTAGAAGCCCAAATTCAAGCTATAACTTTGGTCAATTTAGACATTACTTTCCATCAAGATGAGTTACCCCCACTAGAAGTTCGAAAACAAAATGAACCTCTCCTGATAATAGATAGATACAATAGGACTGGGATAAATATAACCCTTGTCAATAATGGATCCTCTCTTAATGTGTGTAGTGTAAATTTTTTGGATAGGCTTGGTGTGGATAAATCAAAAATTCAACCTGCCTCTTTATCTATTAGTGGGTTTGATAACGTGGGAAAACAACTGCTTGGTGTGATCACTTTTCCTATTACAGATGGAAAGGCTATGCATCATGATATTTCATATAATCTTCTTTTATGAAGACCATGGATTCATGCAATGAATGGGGTGCCTTCCACTCTTCATCGTATCATGAAATATGTCTACAACTATAAAATATATACAATCAAAGCCAAAATTGAACCAAACAGTTATTTGAACATTGAGAAAAAAGAGGAAAACCCTTTGAAAACATTTACACCAACCACACAAGTAGAATCTAAGCAACAAAATATAAATAAAAACATATTGAGGAAGTCACAAAGCTATTAGAAGATGATTTAGGGTTCCTTATATTTCACATCATTCATGGGAGAATACAAGATCATAAGCAAAGACTTTGAAAAGGGAAAAGAAAAATCAGTAATATCCACACAAAATTTGGAAGACCCTTCGAAAACATCCACCTCAACCACTTTAGAAGAAGAAGCAAATTATACAACAAACTTTGATGAAATTGACTATGAACAACCACTGAATTCAAAAGAAATGAAAAATCTTTATGGAAAATGCTATGAGATTATGAAACAACTTGGGTATAGTGAAAAAGGATGTGGTGCTAGAGAACAAGGTGTGTGTGTGTGTCCCTATAGAGCCTCACATTCAAGAAAATACTAGTGGTCCTGGTTATTGTCCCTCATTCAAGTAACAAGCAGCTTAATGTCAACATCCTTACAAAATATTCTTCTAAGATAAATTTAACATTAGTGCATCCTAAACTAATAGACACTAGTGGTCTTGATTGTTATCATTTGAAAGAAACAAAACAAGAAAATAAATATTTTCTTAATATCAATCTCATCACACATAACACTAATGATTCAAAGTTGATATATTTTACACCCGCATGTAAAGGAGAGAACAAATTCTCGCAATATAAAGAGCCTTGTGTAAGTATGACATTATCTTGTACTAAGCAAGAGATATCTTTGTCACAAAATAAAAAAAAATTCTCTACTATTGATCAAGAGGATATCTTGTTGAGACTCCTCCAAGATTGTTTGATATCTCTCCCTCCAAGAACACAAAATAAATTCTACTACAAGACTTCATTTTTTGCATATCATAGAGTTCATGGTCACTCTACTAATGAATGCAAGTCTTTGAGTAATCGAATTCAACATATTAAGGATCATGGTACTCTTTCTTGTGTTGAAGCACCTAGTTCCTCTAATTGATACTTATTTTCATTTTGGCTCATCCTTGTCCTACACTAAGTGGGGGCAAGGGGGTTAGGTAGCCTTGTCCTTGTATGTCACTTATTGTTGTATCTTTTGGGCTAGTTGACTGCCTTTAATGAGTATATATAAGAGCAATCTTGGGATGTGGATGACATTCCTTAAGTTGACTCACATGTGACATACTTAGCATTACATTTTGGGGGAAACCCATTATTCATGATGTAGTTTCATTCAGGAACATATGACTTGGCATAGGGATGTCATAGCAATGGTGTTAGCAAGCAATTTAAAGTGGGCGAATACATCGACACTCATATTTCATTATGCTATTTTCTTTATTCTTCTGATGCATCCTATTCTTGATGGTGTCATTGAGCTTGATATCCTCTGAGAGCTTGATATTTCTTTGACTTGTCCTCTCTTGAAGACATTAGAAACAATTTTCCCTAAGAAGAGACCTTACATGAACTAAGTAAAATCCTTTTGAACGAACCTTACACTATTTTGCATCTATAACTATAGACACCTAAAAATGTCTCAATGGATCACATTAGCTAACTAACATCATTTCATCCTCAATCCCATCCTCTTTTCACTTAATTAATTAAATTAGCCTAGCTATTTAATTAATTGCATCATTATCATCTATTAACCTAGTTCATTTAATTAGGTTAATTTCACCCACTTTCACACTAACATTTCATCTCATTAAATTAAATAAATCAAACTATTTAATTTAATTGAACCCTAAGTCTTCTTATTTAATTAAATAACCCTAAGTTATTTAATTAAATGTCATTTCACCTTTTCCCCATTCATTTAATCATTTAATTTAATGAATATCCCTAATTGTATGATTAAACCTTGTTTGATTAGCAATTATCTAATTAATCCAATTCCTCCCACTTGCAAAGGAATATTCCTCCATTGCATAATTAAATTTAGTTTTAATTAACTAAATAACCTTTTTCCTCACCCATATGAATATTCCAAAGAATATTCTTTTTCTTCCATCATTTGAAAAAAGGATATTTTCACTCAGCTTCTTATGCAAGTTTTAACTTGTGACTTCTTGATCAGGTTACCTTGTGACCTATGTGTGTAGGTCAAAAGTGTGATTGTTTGGGAGAAATGTGAACCCTTGATTAAATCTCATCTTGCATTTTAATCTGTTGATGAGAATCCATGATCCATGCCTCCCATTTCCTCCATCCTCGACTGTTGATTAATCTTTTCAATATCAACCCTCCATTTCTCATTTTCTCTGCTATAAATAGGTCACTATTTGGAGACAAATTTGGATCCATCTTTCAATTTTAAACTTAAGTTGTTGAATTCACTTGCATTCACACTCTCAATTTATTCAGTTTTAGCTAATTTTAGTTCAATTTTAGTTGCATAATAGCTTAAGACATCCATTAATGGTTTCCATGCATCCATCTTAGCTTGTTTATAAATTAGGGTTTATATATTTTAGATTAGAATTACCTTAGATTAGCTTATTAATTACATAGTTAAATCAATTTTAGCATAAAATCATGTTAATTTAGTTTGCATCATGTTTAATTTTGCATAAATCATGTTTTCACCCTTTTATCACAGTGGTTTCATTGATTCTCTTCCATAGAATCGATTGAAACAAGTTCACAAATCATGGGATTGGGAAAGGGTCATTGTTCCACATCAGCATGGCACCAATTCCAAAACAAGGTAAGTTTCAAATGGGTTAGATTAGACATTTAACTGTTTTCATAATTTTCAATTTTTAGTTTCAATAAATGCTTAGTTTAACTTTCAATTTGAATGATCTTGTTTGAGATTGAGGTTTAGTGGCTAAGTTATGCTTCAATTCATCACATGGATCAAGTGTAATTGACCCACATTGATAATCCTTGGTCCACATTTTGGCACTAGTAGGGAAAATCATTAATTTAATCAATTTTTAGCTTGAATTATGTTCATTTTCTTTTTTTGCAAGATACATCGATGTCCAAATAAAATACAACAATGCCTTTGAAGTGCGTTGCCATATAGCAATGCTATCGCTATTTGAAACTGTTACACCAACTAAATGAATTGGCGTTGATTAAATAAATAGCAATGCTAATTTAATATCGAGGTCTTGAAGAATTCAAACAATGATGCCCCAATTTCACAATAGCGACGCCTAACTAAATAGCAACACTATCATGCTCTCTATTTTTTCTACAAAGCTGCACCCAAATTCACCAAAGCGATGCTAAAATGACAAATCGCGATGCTGTCATGTGCAGTGACACCCAACTCTAGTATGAAGTTTAAAATCATTTTTTGACATGTGCTTTAATTTTCTTGATTCATTAGATCATGTTATGCCTTGCATAACCACCTCATTTTATTTTTGAACAAAATGGGTCCCCCTTTTTTCTTTTACTTTCCTCGCCTTTGGTTGTTTGTTTGGGTCCTAGGAGCTCTTTTGTTTTCATCCTAAGTCTATATTTTGTTCTGTCAGATTTTGGTTCTACCTCACCCTGAGTTGGGTTTCTTTTTGTTAAAAATTAAGAGAAATGATAAAAATGATATATTTTATATGCTTTTGGGACTAGTGGAGGCATTGTTTTGTAGGGTTAAATCATACCTCTAATGCATTTCTCAAAGGAGTCAGTTGGAAAGCATGCCTCAATCAGATTTGGCACAAAACTCCTCAAAGAAGAAAGTCGCTGAGACCAGCTGGTTGTCCTGTCGACTGGCAGTGTGTTATATTCATTTGAAATACACCGGTTGCCCAGACATTTCGGTCACCATGGGTTTTTATATCTCTCTCCACTTGGGATGTCTCACTGATAGTTGTTCACAAGGCTGGTGTTAGGGGGTAAATGGTTTGCTTTCAGTGTGACCTCTTCCCGAAAGGATGTCATCAGGGAGAAGTCTGGTCGATAGGGCAAGGTCTCACCGAAAGAAGTTGCACTTGCTGAAGGAAGGCTCGTTCGGTGTAATGTCTCACCGACCGAAGGTGGTCTCACCAAAAGGGTGTGGCTTTGGGGTAATGTCCTGCCAAATGATCATGGTCTCACCAAAGGTTTGTGCCTTCGGTGTGATGTCTTTCCGACTGGGGGGAGTCTTGCCAAAACGAAATGGTCCGAGCTCGCTGAAAGGGGGTGTCATCGATATAACTCCTGGCCGAGGGGTTTGAGTTCAGCATGAGATCTTGCCGACCGATGGAGGTCTCACTAAAATGGAATGGTGCCTTTGGTGTAATTTTTTGCGCTCCGTGTAATGTCTCACTGACAGGGTGAGGTCTCGCTGAAAGAATAGCGACTCAGGGAGAAGTCTGTCCGATTGTTGGATCTCTCGCCAACATGGAGTGGTCTCGGTGTGATGTCTCGTCGACCAAAGGTGGTTTCACCGACAGTGGTGCACAAGAATATATGACTTCGGTAAGACTCCTAGATGAATAGTTTGTCTTCAATATGAGGTCTTGCCAACTGAAGAGTCTCACTGATGGTTTCACTCTTCAGTGTGACTAATGGGAACCCGCTATGACCTCTTCCTGATTGAATAATGTCTTGCCAATGGAGGAGCACAATGATATGACTCTTAGGGGTTTGCTATGATGTCTGGCCAATAACGACAGTCTTTCTAACAAATTTGGCATATTGATATAACCCTGACCGCTCGCTATGAACTCTCTCTGACAGTTGTATGCTATGTCGACTACTACTGTGAAGTATAATCGCATCGGGGAGACACGGCTAGTGTCTCACTGACATGCGATTCTGTTTGAATAACTTTTGACTGCCTGGAAAGCTTACGTGGTATGTGTTCCACCAATCAGAGGAGGCTGAAGGTGAACCCTTGGTAGTTTGACTGATTGACTATTCTTGTGAGGAAGACGAACATAGCATAAACGACATGGACTTACTTTGGGATCAAAAGTGATGGATCAGCTTAGTGAACAATGGTGTAGGGATCTAACATGAAGGTCGGATGTTGTTTCTCAAGGGGATCAACTTGCAAAAAATTTCTAGAGAAAGAAGAAAGCCAAAGGGAAGAAGAGGTCGTGAGTCTCAATGACAGCTGGGATGTCTACTAGAAAAATTAGATCGATATTAATGAATATCCTCTAGGACATTCAAAGCAGCTCTGTAAGGAAGTTCGAGGGTGGAAACAGAGGCCAAAATTGAATGTGATAGTTGCAAAAGATCTAAGGGCCATCCCTAGAGTGATCTTTCACCAACATGAACATGGTGGATGCACATTGAATGCAACATTAACTGTATTCCAAAAGATCTAAGGGCTGACCCTTCTGTAACCAACTGATATTTTTGTAAACCCTAAAATAGGGGCCAACACATTCTTTTTGGAACATTCTGTATATATGGAATTTTTTCCTCTTTTTAGAGGGAGTAGAGGAGAAGGAGATACATAGAGAGAGATAGATTTTGAATAGTAGGAATTTTCTAAAAGTAGAGAAACTTAAGAGTAGAATAGAGTAGGAGCTAGATTCAGTAGAGGCAATAATGTATCTTTCAAGTTTTCTTTTTGTAGATGGAGGTGACTTGAAGACATGGATTTTCTGTACATTGGTGATTGTGCCATATTTGTAAATGTTGCTTATCTGTTTCATCAACAGTAGAAGCAACCAAATTTAAATCTACTTCATATTATGCTTCAGAATGGTAGTTATCTTGGGTTAATCATTTGATTTGCAAAGCTTTCAAGGAATGAAATTTTATTTTATGTTTTTTCTAAATGGTGATTTACAATCTGTTGTTGAATTTAGCACTGTGAGTGAATGAAACTGTGTGTTAATCACAAGTTAATTTTGTTCTCCAGTTTTAGTTAGCAATTCCTTGAAAGGTAACAAGTCTAGTTAAGTTGGATGAATTATCATTCTCTTTAGTTCCAAAGATTTGATCTATATTTTTTTGTTTCTTTAAAAACCCCAGTTAAAGTAGGTTTGAATTTATGTTTGATCTTAGAACAATCCAAAATCTCAACACCAGCAAGCCCCTTGAACATTATAGTTCACATCAACCATTGAGTGAAATCAGCACAGTCAAGAATCGATTACCAAGACCTTGGGAGTTAGATATCCATGTGTTATTCTTTATCTTTCAGGAGAGTAGAATAGTAAATATTATGTTTACAGTCGTTGTGCTCATCGGACCCATCAACAAAAAATTGGCGCTAGAAGGAGGGCCTAGAAGAGAAAACTGGATAATACTAGGTTTTTCTCACCAGAAAGGTCCTATAGAGTTCTTCGATAAACTAAAAATCCACCACCTTTGTCAGCTCCGCTCACTCCACCAGGATTTTCACCAATACCCTAGTGGATACCTATCAATCCACCACCGAATCCATGTTAATTTCCATCACAGCTAGTTCAACCCATCCAACAGCTGGCTCAACCACCACCACCATTACCAATGGCATTTTTTCTGAATAATCCCTCTCCATTGGGGACTATTCCTAGAGGATTTCATGATATGCCTAAGAATCCTGAGAAATTCTATCCCAAATACATTCATGGCGAATCAAGGAGTGTTACAGGTCACATACAAGCTTTTAAGGATGCTTGTACCAGAGCTCAGATAGCTCACCATGATGTAGTTTGTAGGTTGTTCCCTTATTCCTTAGGGGATATGGCATACAAATGGTATCTTAATCTTCCACAAGGTTCTATTCTAAGTTGGACAGACTTGGAGAATGATTTCATCAATCAGTTCAGAGTTTATGTGGATCCAACCATTTTGTTCCACCAATTCGCTACCATTAGGAAAGAGCCATGTGAATCCTTGCCCTTGTTTAATGCCAGGTTTCAATGAATGTATAGGAGACTACAGGACCCCTATCTAGTTGCTGAGAATAGTGTCATTCAAGCATACTTTAGAGTTATAGACCCTTTGCTTGGCTTGTTCTTACAAAGGACTTATCAACCAGCAGATATTGATTCCTTGTCTAAGGTCTATCATCTAGCCATTAAGCTGCAACAACAAATTAGCTCTCAACAAGGAAGTTTGGGAGGAGGTTTTTCTTCAATGGGGTATCAAATGCCTAGCCCAACCCCTTTATTCAATACTATCCCAAGAATATCTCCTTCCCATTATGGACCTATATCCGAGTTGTAGACTCAACCTCCTATTCCATTCTTTGCCAATGGAGCTCCTAACTTCTTTCAACAATCACAGACTCATCATAGTCTGCATGGTCATCATAACCAAGTTGGAACACCAAATCATGTCAGTCAGCCACTTGTTGCTAAGAGTGTTGAAAGTGAAAAGATAGTTCAACTCACAAATGAGGTGGAGACCTTAAAGAAAACTTTGTCTCAAGTCACAAATGACATGGCTCAGCTTAGGTTGAACCCTTCTCAAAATCAGGGTAATTACCCAAAAAACTACAATCACAGCTAGAGAAATTATCAAGGCCAAAACTCCCCTAACCAAGGTTATCAAAATCAAAATAGAGGATATAACCAGAGGCCAAATAACAACTGACAATGGAATACATGGCCAAATAATGGTGGAGTTTCTCACAATTATTAGGCTAATGAGGACAGGTCACATACTACAAATGTGGCTGACCTAAATTTTATGACTAACTGGTGCAGGCTGCATGATACTGCAACCCATTCCAAGGTAAACTACCCTGAAATGGAGAAAGTCGTGAAGATGGCATAGGAAGATGCCCAGATGTTCCAAGGGAATTCAAATAAAGAAGGTGGCTCAGTAGATATAGCAATGACTTATGACCTCTTTGAAGAAGAACCTTCATTCCCAATGCAAAATGAGAATGGACCAGAGGAAGATATGTATGATTCCCAAGCCTTTTAGAAAAAGGGAGGACACTTCCTACGAAATTAGAATAAGGGTCTATTCACCACATCAACACCACCTAATCACATGGTGCCTTCGAATCAAAGTGCTGACAATAACCCTCCTCCACCAAAAGGTCCATCTGACTTCCATAACAAAGTTAATTCACCTAGTGTTGTCAAAAGTAATGCAAGCTATAACATAGAATTTGATATTGTTTTTGAGATGCAGAAACAAAAAAACCTCTTTATCATACTTTGACATCTAAAGTGGTGCCCTACCCAACAAGAGATAGTGTTGAAAGCTTTGGAACAAGCTAATAAACCAAAAGGGAAAACCAAGGTGGCGCTTGCTATAGACATGAATATAGCTTTGTACAGAAGCAAGGTAGGCACCCCACCATTTCTTTTGAGTTTAAGAATCTATGGGAAGAATCTACATAATTGTTTGCTAGATTCAGGGGCTTCTAGCAATGTTATGCCATTTTCTATATGCACGAAATTGGGATTGAACCCTGTCTAAACAAACAAGAAGGTCATCCAACTTGATAAAACAAAGGTTAATGTAGTTAGAGAGTTGAGAAATATACATGTGCAAGTAGGGTATGACCCTAGGATCCAAAGCAATATATATGTTCAAGTAGAAGACATTCTCGAGACTTATGGTATGCTATTGAGCAGAGATTTGATGAAAATTATAGGGGGATATCTCTCCCTCGACTTTTCACATATGTGGCTACCCTAGAGGGGAGTGCCTATGCAAATTAGGATTGAAAGTGAACCTCACCTCAAACACATCATCACTGAATATGATTTTCCCAATGAGGTAGCTTATTTTGAAACTGAGATAGGGGTTTATAAAAGAGAAGAAATTTTAACCTTTTCGGTCTTCATTCTAAATATTTTTCAACACAAAAGTCTCTTGATCCCATGATTAATGAAAACCAACAAGGATTGATTAGGAAGTTGCAACAAGATCAGCTAGTCTTGGGGGAAAATATCGATTTGCAGAGCCTTCTACTCCCTAATTGGTGTAGGGTACACTACCAAAATTATTTAGAATTGACCTACCAACCCTGCATCAGTATTTTAAATCATGTTTCCTAAACTGAAGAAACTAGCCTAAGTCACCTTGAGACCATTTCAAATCACTTCTCATTCGAAGCCAAAAATGCAGTAATGTTAACCAGGGATAATATACCTTCAAAGGAAGTCCCTCCTCAAATTGAACTTATCTCGGTCACAATACCAGATCAACACAGTTATAGAGAACAACCCCAAGGTTTGTTTGATACCCCTGCACTCACAAGTATACTAAACCCCAAGGGATTAATCAAAGATACAATTGACTCTCAGAAGGATAGCCACGGATTACATGATATATCCAAGTAGGAATTGAAAATTCCACCTGAGGAACTTATTGAACACCCCTTCCCAATAATTGATGCATTCAGAGATTCTTTCATGATGGTGAATGAGGAAAAAACACACTTTGATGCATTAACACAAGAAGATGACTCTACTGATTTAAGTAGTGAACGGATTGAAAAAGATAACACACTTCAGGATGAGATTGCCAATGAATCTTGTGGTCGAGGACAAAGACTTAAATGCAAAAAAAAAAAATTAAGGGAAGAAGTTCGAGTAGATGTGCAGATCAGTCAAGTGTTCCTTGAAGAAATTTATGACGGGATACATTTGGACGAAGTAGAGGAATGCCAAGAAAATGACCAAAAGGTTATCTTAGAAGTTGAATCTCTTCAACATGACAAAGAGAATGAGACAATGGATTATTTTCTTGATTTTGATTATGTTTACTCAAATGTGTTGTTTGAAAAAAGTCCTTGCTTAGCATCCACTAGTGAATTTGATCTTAATACTGACAAATTTGATGTTGAATGGCATGTTCTTGTTGATGATGTGCAAGAAAATGAATTGAGAAATTGTTTTCCTAGCTTTGAATCCATGCATTCAAATGAGTTCGAAGAAAATCCTTGTTCACCATGTACCAATATCCCTGACATCAATGGTGATAAGTTGGATGCAGATTCTCAAACCCTTGAGGGCGACATGTTTCAAGAGAGTGTTGAAAGTAAGACTTCATCTCAAGAAATGCATAAATTTTTTGACTCTATACTTGAGATGAATACAAAGATGTTGGTTAATGAATATCCTAGTTGCAAGACAAACCTTGCTTCACTGGTGTTCCATGAGCTGAGACCTCGAGAGAAGGAATTCATACAACACAAGTCTGCATCAGTAACTAGAAATCTTCTGAGTTAGGTGGTGTCCTTTCATTATCCTCTGTGTTTCAATGATTCTCAGTTTGATTATGGCATTGGGGATAGTAAAACATGCTTGTGGGTAAATCATGACAAAACTCAGAACTCACAACTGATAATATTTCAAGCTTTATACCCTCATAACAAACTTATTGCACATAAACTTCATATTTCTGAGTATAAAGATAAATTTGCTAGGTTTAGAACTGTGCCTAGTAAGTTAAGATTGCTGCACATAATGAAAAATAAGTCAAGTCAATGTACAAATTTTTATAGTTTTGTGTTTGTAAAGCTTAGCTTTGGAGTTAGTTTAGGATTAGGATTGGTTAGTGTTGGTTTTTGGTCTAGTTAGTTTTCTTTTTGTTCTGTTGTTTTCTTTTTCTCGTGTCCTCTTGTTTTTCTTTTTGTTTCTGGGTTTGTTTGTTTTCTTTTGTTTTATATGTAAATAGTTTTGTTGTTTGTTTGTTTGTTCTTTCTTTCATTTTGTTCGTTTCCTTTGTTGTTTTGTGTCTGTCCTTTTTAGTTCTTTGGGGTTTCTCTGTTCTTTCCATATTTAAACGGTGGGTTGTTATCTGAAGTATACTTTGGTTATTAGGAGAGAAGTGGTTTAGATATTTTTAGGTTTTCTAATTGGATGATTTTGTCCTAAATTTTTTTTTTATGCCCATTATCAACAAGAGTTGTGGAAAGTCTTGAAAACAAGGTGCAAAGTAAAAAATCTTCATTAACTACCTCTGAATCTATCACAAATCATCAAGATCATCTCCCTTTGTAATGGTATATTTGTCCTAGGAGGATAGTGTTGTAAGATTTGAGTGAAAAACCCGATCCCCCAGATGTTGTTATGAGGTCCATGGTAGTTTTCAACCTAGAATAGATGTCAGACATCTGACATATTGAGAAAAATTGAATCAAATATCTAAAAATCCAAAGAGAAAAGAAAAAGAAAAGAAAAGAGAATTATCTAAAAGAAAGGAAGACTCAATGTGAATGGGTAATTCCAATATCTCTACCGAGGCTATGGAAACCTGACTGGTAGTACAACAATGTTGTGAGAAAACTAGAGGTATCTCTATTAGGGCTATGGATGCCTAACTGGCAGCAGAGCAATGCCTAGGATATCATTGCACAATAGCTAAAGGGAATCAAATCATGTAGTTCAAATCTTGCACATTGTTGTTCAAAAGATGAGGAAAAATTTATAGAAGGATGATGCACCATCAAGCACACATAGATATTTTAGGGGTAGCTAGTGTTGACTTATATTTGAGATTCTAGCTCAACCTTGGTTGTTAAAACTGGCCCAGCTGGAGTTGAGGTGTTCATAAACTAGGAGTTCTGGGTAGCTGAATCTTTCAGTTTCTTGAAAATGGTTAAACCATTTTTCCAGCCGAGTCACCATTTGTTATGCCTTGCATAACCACCCCATTTTATTTTGGAACAAAATGGGTCGCCCTTTTTTCTTTTACTTTCCTCGCCTTTGGTTGTTTGTTTGGGTCCTAGGAGTTCTTTTCTTTTCATCCTAAGTCTGTATTTTGTTCTGCCTCAGCCTGAGTTGGGTTTCTTTTTGTTAAAAATTGAGAGAAATGATAACAATGATATATTTTATATGCTTTTGGGACTAATGGAGGCATTTTTTTGTAGGGTTAAATCATACCTCTGATGCATTTCTCAAAGTAGTCAGTTGGAAAGCATGCCTCAATTAGATTTGGCACAAAACTCCTTAAAGAAGAAAGTCGCTGAGACCAGTTGGTTGTCTTGCCGATTGGCAGTGTGTTATATTCATTTGAAATACACCGGTCACCATGGGTTTTTATATCTCTCTCCACTTGGGATGTCTCACCGACAATTGTTCACAAGGCCGACATCAGGGGGAAATGGTTTGCTTTCGATGTGACCTCTGGCTGACAAATGAATCTCTCATCGAAAGGATGTCATCGGGGAGAAGTCTGGACAACAGGGCGAGGTCTCACCGAAAGAAGTTGCACTCATTGAAGGAAGGCTCATTTGGTCTAATGTCTCACTGACCAAAGGTGGTCTCACCGAAAGGGTGTGGCTTTGGGGTAATGTACCGTTGAATGATCGTGGTCTTGTTGAAGGTTTTTGCCTTCAGTGTGATTAGTTCCTGACTAGGGGGAGTCTTGTCGAAACAAAATCATCTGAGCTCGCCGAAAGGAGGTGTTATCGATATAACTCCTAACCAAGGGGTTTGAGTTCGGCATGAGGTCTTGCCGATCGATGGAGGTCTCGCTAAAATGGAATGGTGCCTTTGGTGTAATTTTTTGCACTCAATGTAATGTCTCACCGAAAGAATAGTGGCTTGAGGAGAAGTCTAGCCGATTGTTGGATCTCTCACTGACATGGAGTGGTCTTGGTGTGATGTCTCACCGACCAAAGGTGGTTTCACCGATAGTGGTGCACAAGAATATATGACTTTGGTAAGACTCCTGGCTGAATGGTTTATCTTCAATATGAGGTCTTGCCGATTGAAGAGTCTCACCAATGGTTTCACTCTTCGGTGTGACTAATGGGAACCCGCTATGACCCCCTACCGACTGAATAATGTCTTGCCAACGGAGGAGCACAACGATATGACTCTTAGGGGTTTGCTATGATGAATTGTCGATAACAATAGTCTTTCCAAAAAATTTGGCATATCGATATAACCCTGGCCACTCGCTATGAACTCTTGCCAATAGTTGTATGCTATGCTGACTGCTACTGTGAAGTATAATCGCATCAGGGAGACATGGCTAGTGTCTCACCAACATGCGATTCTATTTGAATAAATGTTGACCACCTAGAAAGCTTATGTGGTATGTGTTCAACCAATCAGAGGAGGCTGAAGGTGAACCCTTGGCAATTTGACTGATTGACTATTCTTGTGAGGAAGATCAACAGAGCATAAACGATATGGAATTACTCTGGGATTAAAAGCGATGGATCAGCTTGATGAACAATGGTGTAGGGGTCTAACATGAAGATCGAATGTTGTCTCTCAAGGGGGTGAACTTGCAGAAAGTTCTAGAGCAAGAAGAAAGTCGAAAGGAAGAAGAGGTCATGAGTCTCAATGACAGCTAGGATCTCTACTGGAAAAATTAGATTGATATTAATGACAATACTCTAGGACATTCAAAGCAGCTCTGCAAGGAAGTTCGAGGGTGGAAACAGAGGCTAGAAGTTAATGCAATGGTTACAAAAGATCTAAGGGCCATCCCTGGAGCGATCTTTCACCGACATGAACATGGGGGATGCACATTGAATGCAACATTAACTTTATTCCAAAAGATCTGAGGGCCGACCCTTCCGTAACTGACTGATATTTTTGTAAACCCTAAAACAGGGGCTAGCACATTCTTTTTGGCACATTCTATATATATGGCATTTTTGCCTCTTTTTAGAGGGAGTAGAGGAGGAGATACATAGAGAGATAGATTTTGAATAGTAGGAATTTTCTGAAAGTAGATAAACTTAAGAGAAGAATAGAGTACGAGTGAGATTCAGCAGAGGTAGTAATGTATCTTTCAAGTTTTCTTAGTGTAGATGGAGATGATTTGAAGACATGGATTTTCTATACACTGGTGATTGTGCCAGATTTGTAAATGTTACTTATTTGTTTCACCAATAGTACAAGCAACCAGATTTAAATCTACTTCATATTATGCTTGAAAATGGTAGTTATCTTGGGTTAATCATTTGATTTGCAAAGCTTTCAAGGAATGAAATTTTATTTTATGTTTTGTCTAAATGGTGATTTACAATCTATTGTTGAAGTTAGCACTATGAATGAATGAAACTATGTGTTAATCACAAGTTAATTTTGTTCTCTAGTTTTAGTTAGCAATTCCTTGAAAGGTAACAAGTCTAGTTAAGTTGGATGAATTATCATTCTCTTTAGTTCCAAAGCTTTGATCTATCTTTTTTGTTTCTTTAAAAACCCCAATTAAAGTAGGTTTGAATTTATGTTTGATCTTAGAACAATCTAGAATCTCAACACCAGCAAGCCCCTTGAACATTATAGTTCACATCAACCATTGAGTGAAATCAGCATAGTCGAGAACCGATTACCAAGACTTTGGGAGTTAGATATCCATGCATTATTCTTTCTCTTTCAAGAGAGCAGAATAGTAAATATTATGTTTACTGTTGTTGTACTCATCCAACCCATCAACAGATCACTAATGCACTTCTAACATTTTTTTGGTTGTTAGACTAATAAGGTTTGGTAGGTTGGATGACATTGAGCTAAAGTGAAGAAAGCCTTCTTATCTTGAAATTCTATGAGTGTAACAAGCATTTGACGCTTTTGGGGAAATTATAACCAAATTTTTATTGTTTCTATTTTATGCTTGAGGACCTCACTAAATTTCATTTGGGTTTAAAATGAACGCTCAAATAGGACTATAATTGAACCCTCATCTCATTATTGTCTTTTGGGTTTAAAATTAAACCCTTCATATTTCGTTTGGTGCATAAAATGAAGTCATCTTAGCTTAGGGGTTAAAATTTACAACTGTTTGCTATGTTTTTTGATTTACACTTCTATTATTGAATGTGTATGCAATTCTCTCACACCATTTGATGACCTTGAGAAACAGAAACATTCCTTAATACTTTGTATAATCACCTACATGTTTCAATTTGGATTAAAATGGAACCCCTTTGCGAGTGTGAGAAAAATGCACAATTTGTTCTCTCTTTGTTCATACGAACGAAGATGATTGAACTACGGATGCACTTCCTTGCTATTGTTTATCCTTAGAGGGCATGCCTCCCTCCTTCAAAATGAGGAACCAACCAAAGAGGTAACAATTTAAAGCCAAGCTCTTCCAAAGTGCTATATAAATGTGTGGTTGCAATGAAAATTGTGATCAATGGGATCTGGTACATGATAGCTCTTCCCCAATATCTTTATGATATGTAAAGCCCTTGTTCTAAGGATTGGGAGACCTCTTGACAGAGTTTATCATAGTATCCCCTAAACTGGAAGCCCTTATTACGAACCATTGTTTAGAATCCAAAATTCTTAATACTTGTTGGTGAAAGAATGGTCATTCTGAAGCCACCCCACATTTGTACTATTCATTAAAAAAAAAAAAAATCCTTTTGATCTCCAGATTTTAAGGATTTTGAGATTTGGTGGTCCCAAGAAGTGTGTGTCGTGGAGGGGAGCCAATGTCACCAAATCTCTAACTTTTCACAATTTCTTAATGTTTGGAGAAATCCACGTGGGGACTCAACAAGTATATCCATTTCTAACCTAGGGTTGTAAATGATTGTGAGTCAGTTTAATACATTGCTTGGTTCCAAAACGTTATAAACAAACATTCACTATCTTCCTCAAAATTTCAAACACTTTGGTTTAAATATGGATATCTTTTGAAGATAGCCTTGATATTACTTCTTTTCCTAAGGATTTCTATCCTTAGATATTTCTAAATATCTCGACCTATATCTCAAATCCATACTTTCCAAAGACAACATAGGCAATTATGGCTTCAACCTCATGATTTTCATGAAATGGGCATCATGAAAGTTATGATGTATTTGACATAAAAATTTAGTTTGAAAACATAACCAAGACAAGTTTTTGTGGTAAAAATAACCTCATTAATCGAATATTAAATAAAATGAACACCCCACATTGGTGTATGTTCAAATCATTGACTCCTTGAACACAAGAAAATTGAGACAAGGAAAAACATTACAAACATTGAGTCCAAAATCATTGAGTTTCACTTGTCAAAATCATTGGGTCCTATTTCCAATATCATTTGATTCATGTTTTACCAAAATCATTGAATTCTTGGAGTTATTATCACTATAGAGGTATACGATTTTTCTCACTACCTTGGTCTTAGAAAACAAAGGTTCACTCTAGGTCAACATTGGGTCAAACATTTCACTAACCCTTCTATCAAATTTCATCCTTCACTTCCCCAAACTTTGCAAAAAATTTGAATACACCAAACACTTTTGACTTGAACATCAATCAAACCCAAAACCCTAACTTGTCTACTTTGTATGAGAAATGTATCCTTTTCCATGCATTGGAGTAAGTTAGTTATCATCTTTGAACTAGTTTATCTTGGAGGTCACAAGTATACCCTAAAGATTTCAAAGGTCATAAACATCCTTTATTCAAACATCAAACAATCAAATTTAAGTCAAAAGTGTTATCCTAAGACGTTTGGAAAGATCACTCCCATATCATCCACATTTTCATCCCCCATTACCATCATTGCTCCAAAAATACTTAGAGCATCCCTTTTACCCAGATTTGAGTTAACTAGAGAGTTCAAACATTATAAATCTCAACACACCTCTCCCATTATTGACCCACAATCTATGGTTACAACAAGATCACAACATAAGAGAATCATGGAGAAAACCAAATTCTTATCTACCGTCAATCATCCAAATCTTCAAGAATTTGATCTGAGAAGTCATGTTACCCCATCACAACAACCCTCGTCTCCATCAAGACCATATGAGATAGAAGACATCACAAACAACCCATTTGGAATTACTAGAGAAGAAATCATGGAATATCAAGCCTTAGAAAATGTGGCTCCAATTTCCCCATATTTTGTTGCACAATCATTGACATAAGGCTTAACTTCATCTAAGATTCAACCAACTCCATCCCTTGTTCCATGTCAACCCTTAACATATAGTCTTGCAACTCAGCTAGGAACCAACCTTGGTCTCACTTCATGTCTAAGAACAAACACAACTTTGGGTATTCACAAAATGACCATTCCATTAACCACCAACCTTCCCCAAGACACAAGTTGGATACCAAGCTTTGGAAAACCACTTACATTCCATGACGTCACAACAATCTTGACATTTTGAGCACAACCGTCTTCATACATCATCATAAACACCCCAAGTATGCCTAATGTTATGCAAGGTAATGTGAACCAAGTGCCTCATGTGGAACAACAAGGGCAAGTTAACAGTCTCACGCAAATTCAACCCTTGAAAAGTGGTTCCAAGAACCCCATTGACACATGAAACAAGTGGTTAACCAAGCTACTCAAGTCAATCCACCATCCACATCAAACCCATCTATCATCAACCCAAATCAAAACAACACCTTGGTTACGAATCCCATCAACCAAGGTAATACCTTGATCCCACCTCAACTACAAGAAGGAAATCCTCAAGACATTGGTCAAGGAAACTTTTTTAATCAATGGACTCAAGGTATTAATATGTAATTACCATCACAATATCCAATGGCATCATCATATTTCCCATAGTCCCTCTCACCATACAAAATCAAATGGGACCTCAAACTTACATTCCTCCATCTCAATCCACTATCTTGCAAGGAATGTTGAACCAAGAAAACTCCCAACCTCTCATCAAGAATATGCAACCCGCACAAAACATCAACACCCAAAACCTATCATAGATGTCCCAAACACTGATTGATACTACATTGCAAGAACATGCCTTAGTTCTACAACAAGAACAACAGGCTTAGCAACAAGCAGTCCAGTAGTAGCAATAGCAATGCTAGCAACCAACCTTAGTAGAACAACAAAAACAAGCAGCCTTAGCAGTGCAAAACAACAAGCTCATCAAGCAATCCTAGCAGTACAACAACAATAGGCTTATCGGCAAGCCGTCCAACAATAGCAACAAAAATAAGTGGCCTTAGCAGCACAACAACAACAAGCCCAACAAGCAGTCTTAGCCATGCAACAACAAGCTCAACAAAAAGCATTGCTTGCTTAGCAATATGCCCAACAACAACAAATGCTGGCACAACAACATCAAGGTTTATACTATAACCCTCAACAAAACATTGTCAAACCAAAGACGTTGGGAACATATATGCCTCCACTACAATCACCTTCATAATATCCTAAACCACCATATACCCCATACAACACCTTATCATATCAAAATCCCACATACAACCCATCCGTCATCCCAACATATTTTCCTCCACCAAACCCGCTAGATGATCTAGCATCACAATTTAAGGCACTATCTCAAGAAATGCAGGACCTTTGAATAGGAAAGAAAAAGAGGCCCTTTACATAGAACTTATGTCCATATCCATTTGATCAAAACATTGCAATGGCACCATTCCCTCCTAGTTTTGAAATCCCAAAATTCAACAAATACAAAGGGAGAGGAAGTCATGTGGACCATATCAAAGAGTTTAATGTCATGTGTACGGAGGTTTCCTATAATAAGTCCTATTTGATGTTCCTTTTCCTGCGAAGTTTAGCAAGTCCTACCATGGATGGTTTTCTCAACTACCCCCCAACATCAAAACTTTCCAAGAAATCATTGAAAAAAGCATAGATCACCTCTCCTTCAATATTGACATGGATGTAAGTCTAGAAGAACTGTACACTCTTAGACAAAAAAAGGGGAATCTTTCACTAATTTCTTACAATGGTGGAGACAAAGAGCTATTAAAAGCAAGTGGCCACTTCCCGATGAACAACAAGTGGGCATTCTCATAGAAAATCTAGATCTAGATCTATCATTCCACTTGAAATGCAATGCATCACATCTTATGACGAGCTTATCCCTAGAGCACTTAACATCAAGAGAGCCCTAATATCATAGGGAAACACACAAGTCTATAAAGATAACTGCCCATCCACTAGTTTTAATGAAAATCCCCACTATTGGGCCAAGAACAAGAATGTTGCGGGTATGTGCAGGATCATGATGGGCCAAAAAGTGGTGATATGATGGGTATGTGTAGGGTTTTACCCAAAATTGATGAAACAAAAAGGGTTTTTAAAGGAGATTCTCAACTTTCCACCAATATAAATTATGCTTTACTTTGAATTTAATAAATAATTATTATTCATTTTCTATTTGAATTATGACTAAAGTCCTGATTGATAGGCTGATTGAAAAAAATCTATAGCTTTCAAATAGTATCACATTTTTTGAATCTGAAACATGCATCACATTCTATGTTTCAAATACTATAGGATTGACAAAAAAAGAATTTCATGAATTTTTGATCAAGTTAAGGTGGTCAAATATATGAGTTTTTTATATTTTTTAAAATTTGTCATAAAAAAATCATAATTAATTATTTACTTGGAAAAAAATTACAAAAAAAGATGCATCACATTGGAAGATGAGTCCTCTACTTATATCTAAAATATTATAAAAAATAATTATCATTTTATTATGGATAGGGTGGTCAAATAGGCACCTACTTATTTTTTCCCTGAAATTTAAGTGCTACTACATTGAAATTTCAAATTTTCACAAAAATAGATTTAAAAATAAAAAATAAACCTATTAGTTTAGAAACTACATTCAATTTGCTACATATTATATTCTTACATATTTTTGAAATAATATAGATAACTTATTCAAATTTTTACATCAAGTTGCCTAACTCTGATTTTTTTGAATTTTTCGCCACTTAAAGGCCTATTTTTTCCATGATGATCTTGCACATACTCTTACTAGTGATGGTGTTGTTGATCCAAAGATGGTATTAACTTCTAGACAAGAAAAAACCCAAACCATGAATACACAACAACCATTCATGTCACCGTCAAGCAATCAAACAATCAATGCTACAAATACTCAACACAGACAACAAAGAACAAACAATGCTTCGAAGGGACAATTCACTCTCTTAGGGGAACCTATGGAAGACGTGTTGAAGAGGTTGATACATTATAACCTTATCACACTCCTAGATTTCTCAAACTATCAAGATCCACAAATCAAACCTTGTAGCTATAGAGAAGATCACTTTTGTGAATTTCACTAGTACAAAGGTCATAGCACACAAAATTGTTTTAGGCTCAAACATCTAATAGAGGATCTTATTGAACAAAGAGACATTGAGGTCAATCAAAAATATGGAAATTAAAATTTGAAAATTTACACAAACCCTATGCCTGATCATGGAAAAACAAAAGATTCAACAAAGGAACCAACTTCAAACAATACCCAAGATACCACATTGGGACATGTTTTTGTTGTTTATGATGAATCAGATATGTATCAAGATACTATTTTAAAACAAATTCCAAAGCCATAAATAGTGTTTAGCACTATTTTATATCATAATGACATCAAGTGGATATTACATTGTGATATCTCTCCCACATGTGACTTAATGATTGGGCATGTTGAAGAAGTTCCAAACAAGCCAGAAATATCCCTTATTGCACCCATACCCACAAAATATTGTGAAGACTCTTTTACCGATGATATACCATCCACCCAAGGATCATGTCAAGAGGAGGCTCTTGAGGATAACAAAATTTATTCTGAATTGGTTCAAGATCAAGAACCCCTATCCTCATAGTTTCAAAAAGAACTAAGGGGCATCTTCCAAACCATTTTAAATTCCAAAAATGTCCTTGATATCACTCCTAATATTTTTCCTTTAGATGGACATATAGATGTTCTTCATCCAAAATATGAGTCTCCCACTCTTATATTTCTACACAAGAGCAAACATCAGTTGATATTATTGATTCTTGTAGTGATTGTGCATCATCGACATCTTTTGAATCAGTACCAACATCTTTTGAAATAGTATCAATATATAATGATGTCATAGAATCAAAGAAAATAGTTCATGAGCAAGCAATAGTCATGATTATTGATTCTTACAATGATTGTGCATCATCAACATCTTTTGAATCAAAACCAACATGTTTTGAAGTAGTATCAACAGGTAATGATGTCATGGAATTATAGAAAATAGCTCATATTCCTAAACAACATGAACCCATAACAATATCATGTGTTCATTACAAGTCATATTAAGTGGCTATGGATCATAAGATACATTATCAAGGCAAAGGATTAGGTATTGATAATACCTTCACAACATTGGGGGAAATCTTGTCTACAAAAAACATCAACATATGGAGCACAGAGGATCCTTATGATGAAAATACAGTCAATGTTACTACTAGTTGTATCATGAGTTGGAATTCACCAATCATCTCATACATAAATTGGGACCAACGTAAAAATAAGAATTCCTATCAAAGCAAGGCAAATATCATCAAAGAAAATGAAGCAATAAAGCAAAAGGGACATGTCAAGTACAAATGGATACCAAAGAAAAATAAAGAAAATAATCCCTCAAAAGCTCCATTATTCAAAGAAACTATGGGGAAAAATAAAAATGGGTAAAGTATCCATCAATAGAGTCCTCAAATACAAAATCAAGCTTCTCAAGCAAGGAACAAAGTATATCTAGTGGTTGGTCCTAATTCCACAAAAACCTCCATTCCCACCCATCATCGCTCATCTTCCCAAGTTTGGAGAGTCAAAGGCTCCAACCTATCGACCAATCCATCTCATATTCCTTCATACATGTTATTGTACACTCCATTCACAATATCCAATTCTCACATTGATCACATGTTGGAAGCTACCCTTCATCATAAAGATTCTGAAGGCACTCTATCATGATGTGTGCACATAGACAAGGTTAATTTCAGTACCAGCAAGGTATATTAGAGTTTTTCAAGGTTACATTACAGTGCTTGTATCTTAGCAAAGAAACTTCTTCAAGCAGGATATCACTGGCACATTATGATAGTGGCCTCTACATCAGTTCCACCAAGTGGTTCAACATTGAGGGTAAATTTTTAAAAAATCCAAAAAAACCAAAAAATCAAAAAATAGAAAAAATAGTAAAAGTAAAAATTGTCCTCCAGTGAAAACCACTATGGTGGCGCTTTGGGAAAGTACTATGATGAAAACCTGGAAAACATGCATCATGACTAGAATCAAGTGTCTATATGATCCTTCTTAGATAGAAGCATCTCATCCTTGTCATGATAAATCCAATGTTCCCTCCATCTATCCAATACAGATTCATCTAGATATCCCACTTTATCTTGATCTTGAAAAATATTTTAGCGTATACTTCAACTCTACTCATGGAAAACTTTTGACAGGCTCTTTACCATTTTATCTCATGAAGTCCATAACTCATATCTAGCATGCTAAAACTCTACCAAAATCTTCCAATATACATTGCCTATCTTGGTTATCCATTACATTATGATGAATTTCTAAACACTGGGGGTAGGTTATTGCACTCTTGTTTTCAAATAACTCTTGATCCATGTCTTATATCTCACAAACGTGACATCAAAATCATGATCTAGGTATTGTTTTCCTCAAAATCTCATCAAAAATCCTAAAAAAATTTGTAAAATGTTCATAAAAAACTCTAAAAACATTTGCAAAATCTTGTACAGTGAAAATCCAAATCAATAGGCCATGGCACATTTTGATGAGAAGAGGTTCCTTATCAAGCTTTATCTTTTATCAAACATCAATCCAAACAATCCATTTCAATTGAATCTACTTTGCACTTCAAGGTCACATCAACTCATTCCAACAAACTTTGTTCCAAACCAAGCTTCAAAATCTTGATCAAACTTATCCAATCAATCCATCATCATCTTAGGATATCCTTCCTAATCCTCATGTTGCTTAACACTATCCTTGCATTGTTGTGTATCCTCAACAATGTTATCATCATCATTCTATCAATTTGATCAATCAATCCTAGCTTGGATTTCAAAAAAATCCCAAATAGATCACTGATATCATCATCAAATATCCATACACTCATCAAGATTGTGTGAAAAATCAAAAAAACATTTACAAAATCATGTATAGTCAAAATCCAAAACATCCAAAAAACACATCAAAATCCCTAAAAAGGTCGAACATCAAAAATCCAAAAATAGTAGCCTTATCGAACTACGTCATCTTTGAGCTTGAACATAGACAAGGCCATCATTGATGTGCCCCTGAGACACCCTAGTTCAGTCCTTTACAAGTTTTTCATAATAAATTAGCATCCACTCATCTATTAAATATGTCATCTTGTTAATAAGTCGAGTTCGTCAAACTGCATGGTCTCTACATGTATAACATAGGCAAGGCTTATCATTGATCAGCCCTTGAGACCCCTAGGATAGGTCTTTAGGTTAGGTTCTTCGTTGAAACTCCTCAAAAACCCCTAAATATTCAAATATCAGAAAAGCCAAAAATATTTGTAAAAAACTCGAAAATACAAAACATCCAAATATTCAGAAAAGCCTTAAACATTTAAAATCTTAGAAAACACAAAAACATTTGTAAAACTAAAAATCCAAAAACATTAGAAAATATTCAAAAATACCTAAACAACCTCAAATAACCAAAAACCATAAACATTCATAAACTTTCAAAAGAACCAAACAACCTCAAAACATTTTCAAAATACCAAAAACATTCAAATATTCCAAAAACTCCAAAAACCCATCCATCCCATCTCGCTTTCACCCATAATAAATTGATTGTCACCTTCAACCTTTGGAAAAACAAATGGAAAAAAGTATAGCAAGTCGTAAAGTAGGAACCTAATTATCAAAATCTAAAGTCTAAATCATAGTTAAATGCGTTAGTGAAGTTTGTATCAATGGCTTATCATAAAGCTCATCATTATCCTAACATCAAACAACCATCTGATAAATATTTCCTAGGATGTATCCTTCCTGCGATGGACATCAATATCAGACATCACCTTAGCTAAATTAAACTAGCAAGAGATATAGATAACACTGACTATTTGTCTTTGATCTTTTCTTATGATTTATCTTAATGACCCATTTTGAGGACCTCTCGATGATGTCTATCAAAACTATTTAGAGGGAAAGGAATGGGGCATTGATCATTATATTTTGTTTGTTGTGCTTGTGGATACTCTTTTAAAATAATTTTGGCGCATACTTGCTTAGTTGTGTGTAGGAAGGATGTTTGGAGTACATTGTTGACTATTGTGTATGCTTTGGTCTGATATATTCCAAGCTTCTAACTTACATTCCAATGAGGTTTCTATATGTCAAGATGTGAACAAGAACTATCCTATATGTTTGTTGAGTCAAAGTCCATTACACTAGATACAATGTCTTCCTAGTTATCAATACCTTAATGCATCATGTCTACGTGTTATATCAAACAATAAGGTATGATAGAAAATCCCAATCCCAAGGTTTGAGCAAGTCCTCATCATGCATTCATCCTCATTATGCATTTATCATCACCATCTCTAATAAAGTCTTGGTGGATTAAGGACTTGTTGGACTTTTTTATCAATCTTCTGAATCAATGGTCAAAATTCATTCATTTTTATTCTTCTACTTCTATCCATCTTATTCTTCTTATTCTTCTATCTTTACTAACAATTCTATCCAAGTATGAAATATGTGTGATCTATCAGAATATACATGAGGCTACCCATGGCCGATGATTGTCTATACATCATGAAATTGGTCTACATCAATATCTAAGATAGCATGGCAGCAATCCCTCTTCCGCTAGGGAATAGTGGGGCATCTAGATCATCTTCAGCTCAACAATCTGAAAATTTGTAGCTCTTTGATTTAAAAGCAACCTAAAATCTCAAGCATCTCAATTATAAGTCTAATTTTAACCTATCGTGAGCCCAATCGGAACACTTTATTCTTAGATTGATCTCTTGAGGGGGAAACCAACCATCTTTTGATCATATCAATATCAAATCATCTAACAAAATTTGTTCCTAGCCTTGCTAGCAAATATTGATCAATCTATCAAATCAACCATTGTTAGGATATGTCTTTCCCTATCAATTGTGTTGTTCATATCTTGAGAACACTATCCTTGCATTCTTGTGAATCCTCAACAATGTTATAAATCAATCAATGAGATCAATCAACTTTAGCTTTTCTATCAACATCTCAAAGAGATCATTGATATATGTTTTTGCATTGTCATCAACAACGAAATCAACATCAGTCTTTGAACCAATGCAATGAGCACATTGCTTCAAAGATGGGAAAAATGTAGACACTTAAAAATATCATGATGGATCACATTGGCTAACTAATATCATTTCATCCTCAATCCCATCCTCTTTCCACTTAATTAATTAAATTAGCCTAGCTATTTAATTAATTGTACCATTTTCTTCTATTAACCTAGTTCATTTAATCAGGTTAATTTCACCCCCTTTCACGCTAACATTTTATCTCATTAAATTAAATAAATCAAACTATTTAATTAAATAACCCTAAGTTATTTAAGTAAATGTCATTTCACCTTTTCCCCATTCATTAAATCATTTAATTTAATGAATATCCCTCACTATATGATTAAACCTTGCTTAATTAGCAATTATCTAATTAATCCAATTCCTCCCACTTGCAGGGGAATATTCCAAAAGAATATTCCTCTAATGCACAATTAAATTTAGTTTTAATTAACTAAATAACCTTTTCCATCACCCATATGAATATTCTAAAGAATATTATTTTTCTTCTGTCATTTGAAAAACAAATATTTTCACTTTGCTTCTTATGCAAGTTTTAAATTGTGACTTCTTGAGCAGGTTACCTTGTGACCTATGTGTGTAGGAAAAAAGTGTGCTTGTTTGGAAGGAATGTGAACCCTTGATTAAATCTCATCTTGATTCTCATATGTTGATGAGAATCCACGATCCATGCCTCCCATTTCCTCCATCCTTGACCGTTGATTAATCTTTTCAATCTCAACCCTCTATTTCTCATTTTCTCTCCTCTAAATAGGTCACTATTTGGAGACAAATGGATCCATCCTTCAGTTGCAAACTTATGATATTGAATTCACTTGCATTCACACTCTCAATTTACTCACTTTTAGCTAATTTTAGTTCATTTTTAGTTGCATAATATCTTAAGACATCCATTAATGGCTTCCATGCATCCATCTTAGCTTGTTTATAAATTAGGGTTTCCATTTTTTAGCTTAGAATTAGATTAGATTAGCTTAGTAATTACATAGTTAAATCAACTTTAGCATAAAATCATGTTAATTTAGTTTGCATCATGTTTAATTTTCATAAATCATGTTTTCATCCATTTATCATAATGGTTTCATCGATTATCTTCCATGGAATTGATTGAAACAAGCTCACAAATCACGGGATTGGGAAAGGGTCATTGTTCCACATCAGCACAACACCAATTCCAAAATAGGATAAGTTTCAAATGTGTTAGAGTTGAAATTTAACTTTTTTCATAATTTGAAATTTTTAGTTTCAATAAATGCTTAGTTTAACTTTCAATTTGAATGATCTTGTTTGAGATTGAGGTTTAGTGGCTAAATTATGCTTCAATTCATCATGGATCAAGTGCAATTGACCCACAGTGAAAATCCTCCATCCATAATAACATTTGTTATATGGCCACCTCACATAAAACACTTTGCTTTCCTCTGGAGCCATCCTTCTTAGTCATGGGTGTCAAGCATATGAAGCTTTGCTTATCTCATGAAGCTCGAAGTTCATTGTTGTATGGCACCTTATCAAAGTTATAAGGAGGTATAGCTTTGATAAGGTTGTACATATGTGAGTCAAACTTAGGCATGACTTTCCCATATCCACTTGCTTGTGTGTGTGAACACATACCAACCACATGAGTATGTGTCTCACCTCTTTGTGGGATCACCTAGTGGATGGCCTGAGGTTCCACTAGCCCTTGTGAGTGTACATTTGGTTTGCATAGTGTACATCATGTTCCACTTGTAAGCCACCCTTTTTGGATACTCAATCGGTAGACAACCTAAAGTTCTGTTGCCTCAAAGTGAGCATGCATTTTTGGAAAAATATCTTAGAAATGATCCACAATGTGTGGGACAATGGTCGAATATTGATCCACTTTTCCTTTTTTTTCTTTCATCTTTATAGCTTTAACATTGCATGTTTGTGTATCTTATTTTGTTGCATATCATACACCTTGTGTGTGTCCCTTTGTGCTTATGTTGGATTGATGTAGGATGTTGGATCTTTGGGGCTTGACCACCTCCTTGATATTTTCCATCCTAGACCACCCACATCGGTACACATGGACCCCTCTTGAATGTCTACTTTAGTGTGAGTTTGAAGCAAGTTCCTCCTCTCACTAAAGTGGGGGCTAAATGTAGTGTAGAAAAATATTACCCTTTTTCACACCTAATTTTGGAATTATTAGCATTAAAATGAACCTAATGTTGCCTTGATCTAGTGTTATAATGTGTTTTACAAATTCACAATAGGTTTAAGGCTCTTTTAAGCTAAATAGACCTAATTTTTCCTTAATTTAGTGTTGTAAAGTGTATTTATTTACACCTTCACATTAATTTTTATATCCTCCTACATTTATGACCTTCATATAATCATTAATAGGCCCTTAAGACCCTTTAATATACATCCCAAGGCTTATTTCAATCGAGATCCTGACATAATCAACAAATACACTTAATATCTTAACTCCCTGACATTTTCTCTGACTAAAAAGGCCTGGTGGGACCCATACGCCACCTTGGGCATATGATTCCCATCTAGATGGGACTTATATGCCACAAGTGGTGTATAAGTCCCATTTTGCCCCTTTTTAGGGTTTTGATCAAGAAATTAGGGTTTTGAATTCAAATTTCATGAATGTCAACATTTGGGATCTAATAAACGGTAAATTAGATGAAGTGCCTATATAGAAAAGGCTTCAAATCATTATTTGAGCTAAGCAGTCCTGATATCAACTAAGCAATCAAGAGTCAAGAATTGGACAAGAATTCACAAGAGCATCAAGAGACTTTACAAGAGCATTTCTAAGGCATTCAATGGAAAATTTCATAATTTTTTGCAGCAATTCAAGACCCATTATCATGTCAAGGTCATCAAGAATCAAGCATGTTGTTGAGCTAGTGTTGTGATGTAGCATCCCATATCCAAGATTAAGCATTGTTCTACATCTAATTCAAGATCGAGATCTACATTATACATGGCCACTTCATGTTATATTTTTTATTTACATCTCAAGAAATCATTCACGATATCATTGTTCATGTTTCATATTTCATGTTTCATGTTCATATTTCATTTTTTCATCTTAAGGTTTAATTACCTAAATGGGGTTTGACCAAGGCAAACCCCTATTTCCTAATAATCAACAAGTTTTTCTCTCTCTACATGTGTGATTGCAGATCTAGGTGTCTTGGAGCTTAAAAATCCTTTGAAGACAAGGTTACAAGATTGGAGAAAAGTTGTCAAGTTGCCATCTACATTGCAATATCACAAAAATTCACCTACAAGTTGCAAATCAGGGTTTCTAGCTTGGAGATTTGGCAAGAAGGAAGCTACAGGAGATCACCAGAGAATACCAGAATTTTATCCAAACCCTAATACTAGGACTAAATCACCACTTGTGCCGTATGATTCCCAGTACTGCCATTGTTTTAGCTTTTAGGAGGTTCAGATCATTCCTTGATAGATTCCAGTTTTGGAACAGAAACCCTAGTCTTAGACTAAAACACCCAAACTGGCGTATGAGTCCCAGTGGGCATTAAATATTAGGATTTCAAGGTTTTAGATATTTTTTGACCTCATTCTTCTTTTAGGTGCACCTCTACTCATTCTTAGTTTGTTACTCTATATTTCAGCTTCATTTCCTAGGTCATCTAATTAGGTTTTGCATGTTACATTCATTTCTTGTCTTTACATGCCCTAGCTTGGTAGTGAACCCCCTTTTGGTCTTTAATCACACCCTAGGACATCCTTTACTATATCTCTTCCCCTCATTCCATCATTGGATTGAGATCTCTAAGGTTTCCTTGAATGAAACATGTAGAAAACTTAGTGTTTTATGTCCTAAACCATAGAGTGACAATTTTCAACCTTTCAATATCCTATATATATACATTTGATTACACAAGATCACATACATAAACAATTAATATCTTAAATATTAATAGGCACATATACATGTGATATATATATATTTATACATGCATGTCACATTATCCTCTCGATATCGCCATGCTCATAAGGAGCTCATCCATAAGCATGTATAGGTACGTCTACCTATGTACTCTCATGTACATGTTCCTTCATGCATATGGATGATTGTTGACATGCATATGTATACACATATATAAATTCAACTTATGCACATCTCATCAATCAAACATAATAATATATAAATAATTACTTACATACACCGAGCACTAAACATAATCCAAGAATACTCCTAACAACAATCAAAATCCTTCCTAATGCAAAAACATCATGCTAAGGATAACTTACCAATTCCCAGACACTATGACTTGAATGTAATTATATTTCCACAATCCATATGAATTTAAATCTAATTTCTTCTATATTTTATTGTGTGGTAGTCTTTATTCATCAGCTAAATGTTTTAGATCACACTCAGTGATCCATCATCAGGATAGAGAGTTGAAAAAGATGAGAAGAGATAAGTTGCAAACCAAGCTTGTATAAAAGAGATAGGAAGAAGGATTTAATAAAAGAGGGAATTAAATTATATTTAAACTATTACTTGAATCAACCATTCTATTAGTGATGTGTGTATAAGCTCAATTAGGTTTCATTACCAATTACTTCACCAAGCTCTTCTCCTGAGTGATACTTCCCCTTGCTTTTGAAGGATTGATTCTAAACCTCCATCTAGCTTAACACATTTACATGTGGTAGTTAGTCATTCATCAATACAAATTTTGCATTAAACTTTTCATAGTTAGAATATCTAATTCAATAATCATACATTCCATTTTTCCATTCTACAAACATCAAATGAAATAAACATTCATTCATACTTTTTTGATAAAAAAAGTACACACACACATATATATATCCAATCAGAATTCCAAATGCATTCACATATGCAATAATTACCCTAACATAGTAATATAAATAGGTAAACGCACAATGGGTTTTGATAGATTATAAATTATTAATGTATTATAAGTTGTATTCAATTATGCATTCCTTCAAGTATTAAATTATATTTATAATTTTGGACTATTTGAAATGATTAAACCTAATCTAAATTAAGTTTTCTATCTAGATTTGAAACTTAGTTTAAATTAGATAGTGTAATAATTTTAATAGAACCTTGTGATTCAAATCATTTTTTATTCTTTCCTAATAGGTTGATTCTTTTATACAATTTTACTATTACCTAAACCAACCCACATGCCAAATATTTTAAATTGAGCAGCAAAGATATTTTATTTATGTTCAAACCTAGGTCATTATTTCATCATCAACTATAAAGATAGTAGGATAATGAAATATCATTTGCATGTATATCAAATCAGAAATTCATATATTTCTGAAAAAACTATTATATTTTGATGTACGTAGGTTTTTTGGTCTTTCTTCCCACCTTGTTTATTGAAAATGTGGCTTAATTTCTATCAAGGAAATTTCAAAGGATTCCCCTTTGTCTATATTAACTTCCCCTAAAGTTTCTTCTTAACAACTATAGTTCCCTTTCCATTTGCATCTTGTTAATGTAAGATTGATGTTTTAGCTTCATTGTTTCCTCGTGATTTTCGTAATGATTATTTTTATGGCTCTAAATGGTGTGTATGAATTACCACATGTTTGAGATGATGTTCCTCGATATGTAAAATGTTGGAATTTTGTATATTTACATGTTTGGTATCAATATGCTTTGATTCAATAATATGTATTATATATGTTGTGATTAAACATGAACCTGATTATTGATGTGCAAAAGGAATGATTTATATAATGATATGTATGTATGTATGTATGTATATTCATTCTCTATGATTTATTCTATTGAACCTTGTTGGGTGATTATATTATGCTTCAGCTATATATGCATTGAGTAGGTACCCCTGACATGCGTTGAATGGGTACAAGTATAGGGTTATTTCTCCACTTGAATCCATAGGTCTAAGTTATTCCCTAATGATGGTTAATTTGGAGATACCACAATGGGCCTCCATTTACATTCCCTAGTCATACTCAAATTGAGTACGATATGTGTCATGGGTATGTGCACCAATCAGTGACATAAAAAATATACCACTTTTATTTTTTACTTGAAATGACCATTTGGTGAGCACCAAATTTGGTACTCACCAAATGGTTTTGATGACTGAGCCTAAGGCTCGATATTTCAAAATGCAACTTATTTGGTGAGTGCCAAATTTGGTGCTTGCGAAATGAAAGTGTATCATTTGGAGAGTGCCAAATGAAAGTGTTTCATTTGGAGAGTGCCAAATGAAAGTGTATCATTTGGAGAGTGCAAAATTTGGCACTTGCCAAATGTGAAGCATGAGTTTTTACAATGCATTTTGTTGAGCTCACTTTTATTTTCTTTATCTTTCTCTTTCTCTTCCAGGGAAACTATATACATGAAATAATCATTCAAGTATAAGTTGAAATTTACACATGGACCTTAACTTTCTTATACTTTAAGTTATATTTCATGTATATAGTTTTAGGATGTTGAGAGTGGTTTCAGATATCTTTGAGTTATAATATAAACTCTAGTTTTTGATAGATCTTATAATTTTTTAGACTTTCAAATTTCAGTAATCAACATGATTTCAGTAATCAAGAGGTAAAATTTTAGTAATCAACAAGTTGTATCATATTTCTCTCTCTCTCTCTCTCACTCATTATTTATCTCTTATACTCTAGATCTCTCTCCCACTATCTACATTCCTTTATTTGAATCTCTCTCCCTTGAGCTCAAGAACTACCAATCTACCTATCCATATTTCTCTCTCTCTCTCTCTCTCTCTCTCTCTCTCTCTCTCTCTCTCTCTCTCTCTCTCTCTCTCTCTCTCTCTCTCTCTCTCTCTCTCTCTCTCTCTCTCTCTCTCTCTCTCTCTCCATCCCTCTCTAATTTTCACTATTTCCCACTCTCTTTGTGTCTCTCCCTTCCTTCCTCCCACCCACCTTTCCTCTCTAATTCTCTCTATCTAATCTATCCCTCTATACCTCTTTCTCTCTCCTCACCTCTCCCTCCATCCCTCCTCTCTCTCTCCTCTTTCTCTCTCACTCTCTCCTTCCCCCTCTCTCTCCCATATTTTTCTCTCATTCTCTCCTTCCCTCTCTACTTCTATCTATCTTACCATTCTCTCTCTACTTCTCTCTATCTCACCTCTCTCTCTTGCTTCCTTCCTCCCACTCACCATCCCTCTCTACTTATCTCTATCTAACCTATCACTTTATAACTCTTTCTTTCTTCCTCCCTCCCTCCTACCCTCTCTCAATCTCTCCACCTTCCTCCCCTCTCTACTTTATCTCTCTATCACCTCTCTCTTACTTATCCCTCTTTCTCTCTCTTTGCATCTCTCCTCTCTCCCCTCTTTCTCTCTCACTCTCCTTTCCTATCTACATCTCTCTATCATTGCATTCTATCTCTCTCTCCCTCTTTCTCTCCCACTCTCTCCTTCCTCTCTACTTATATCTCTCCATTCTCTCTATCTCTCTCTACTTCTCTCTATGTCACCTCTCTATCCCCCTCCATCCCTTCTTCCTTCTCTAATTTTCAATATCACCCCCCTCTCTCCCTATCTCTCTCTATCTCTCTTTCTCTCTTTGTCTTTATCTCTCTATCTTTTTCTTTGTCTCTATCTCTACCTTTGTCTTTGTCTTTGTCTCTGTCTCTATCTCTCTCTCTCTTCCTCCCATCCACCTTCCCTCTCTACTTTTCTCTATCTAACCTATCCCTCTATACCTCTTTCTCTCTCCCTCACTCCCTCCCTCCTTCCCTCTCTCAATCTCTCCACCTTCATCCTTCCCTATCTACTTCTCTTTCTATCACCTCTCTCTCTCACTTATCCCTTCCTCCCTCTCTCTCCTTTCCTTTCTACTCTCTCTATCTCACCTCTCTCTCCCTACCACTCCCTCTCTATCTCCTTCCATTTCTACTCTCTCTATCTCACCTCTCTCCCTACCTCTCCATCTCTCCCTGCCTCCCTCCCTCTCAATATATGTTAATTTGGAAGAAGATAAATGAATCTTATTACTTTGTTGTTTTCTTGAATCTTATTTTGAAAAAGAGGTTAAAATTTATTAAATCAACAAGAACCTTAAAAAAAATCCAAACCAAGCCCCAACACTAGCCCCACAAGGGCTACAGATCCATCAATCAACAACCAACCACCAACCCCCATGGGATCAAACCCCTAAGAAACAAGACTACTAAAGCCAATCGTCCAACCATGTCCTCGGTAATCATATTGTCTAAAAATGGAATTGGTCTTAGGTTTAATGCTCCCACTCTTCCACATTTTATTCCCCTATATTCTCATAAGCCCTTTTTCCTAGAAAATCAATAACCTTGTTCCACTCCCATGGAATATGAACAAAGGAAACAAAATCAAGCACAAAACTCAATTGAAGAATCTGACAAACCACTGAAGCCAATTTTTAATTGAAACCATTTAACATCTATTCATTCAACATATTAATCAAAACTTGAGAAACATATTCATAAATAATCTTGCACCAACCAAGAGCATGCGCTCTTTCTAGAGGTGTAAGGATGACCAAACCATCCATCAGATTATTTTTTGTTACCCCTTACAAATGGAAAAGAGAAATATGAATTTCCTTGAATTTGTTGGATGTTGTGGCTATGTTGCTGATATGTGGTTGTCATTGATTTCAACACTATTGGAATTCATACATTAGAAGATGTATATGTCGAGGATATTGAGAAAATTATAATAAAGTAATTTGCAGGTTGTCAGTGGTGAAGTGAAGTGAAGTCTATTGGTGAGTTCAGTACGTTGATGATCATAGGTTGTGGATTAAAGGGTTTGTTGTTGAGTATATCTAGTTTATCCATGTTTAGTTTCAGAGATCCGTATGAAGATTTGTATTCTGACAATTTTTTTTTTGCTTCAATTGGTGTTCCTGAATGAAGATAATGTGATTTCAACAATTTTAGTTGTTACAGATGCTTCTCTGGTGAATCATGATGTTTGTGGATGTTTTTAGATCATGCTCTATCTGTGTTGCACATCTAAATTGATTGTTGTGCTCATGATTAGAGATTTTCTCTTGCGTGTTCATGTTTTTCATATTCATGGACAAGGTGTTGTAGCATGTTGTGGATCTTCAAGAAATAATTTTTGAAGGTGGTTCATGTTCAAGGATTTTATTTTGGGTCTTCATTATGTTGTGGATGACATTGGTTGATTCGTGTTGAAATTTATTTATTATTTTGGGTTGAAAATTTGCATATGTTTTATTATTTTATTGAAGCTGGCATGTAATCATGTAATTCCTAGTTGAAGATATATATAAGCGATTGTTTATTCCATTTGAATGCATGGTGTGCATGAATAATGTTCTAAATAATTTGAAGGAAAAGCAGGATGTGAAGTGTTCATGTTCTTAACCGGAACTGCAATCAGGCATTAGCAGATGCTATTTTTCTCAGTTCAAATCTTGTGGATGTAATCCAAATCTTTCTATAAGATAGTGTGTCTTCCTTTGGGTAGTAAGCCTTATTTTATTTGAGTAGTGAGCTCTAGGCAGTGCGCTTCAATGCATGTGCACTCCCCATTCACATTTCTTTTATACTTTTAACAAGGTATAATCTTGTGGACTAACCTCCACTGTGGTTTTTCCCTTAATAGGGTTTCCACGTAAAAAATATTGGTGTTATGTGTGTTTCAGATGTGTTGTTGATTTATGCTTTAATGGTTATTGACCAGATCTAAGAATAAGGTTAATAAGTTGAATAATTTTGAAATTTTGTGACAACTAATTCACCCCCCCTCTCAATTGTTTTCCCTCGTGTTGCCAACAATTGGTATCAGATCAGGTTCCTTGGAAGAATTTTAACTACTTGAGGTGATCTAGGATGATGACATACAACAAGGATAGTCTGAGATTTGATGGAACAAATTATCCTTTGTGGAAGACTCAAATGGAGTGTCATCTGAGATGCATCAATGAACCATACTAGAGCATTACAAGCAATAGGTATTGTTATTCCTTGTATAACCACCCCATTTTAAACTTGTTTAAAATAGGTCCCTCCCTCTTTTCTGTTATGTTTCCTTTGGCCTTTCGTTTTCTACCTTAGGCTTTCTTTGTTTTGTTCTGGCGGACGCGGACTAGAACCAAACTTTGGAATTTCTTCCAAAGTTTTGGATTCCATTCCATTCCCAATTTTGGTTCCACCAGTTCTTCGTTTGTTTTGGCAGAAGCAGAATGTGGACCGAAACCGAACTCTAGAACTTTTTTGAAGTTCCAAGTTCCGGTTCCGATCTGGTTCCAGTTCCACCAAACTCGTTTGTTTTCTATTTTGTTCCCTTCGTTTGGTCGTGGGGTGTTTTCTTCCCTTCCTTTTCCTTTTTCATCTTTTTTTTGTCGTTCCTTTGTGTGTTGTTAGAGGTAGAACCAAGATGGAAACCGAACCTAGAATTTGGAGAAAGTTCAGGGTTGGGTTTTTGTTTAGCTTCCGCCCCTGTTGTGGTTCGCCCAGGATTGGTTTTTGTTCTGATCCTGCTTGCATTTTTTTTCATGTTTGTTCCTTGTGTTTGGTCTCTTTTGTGGGGCCAGGTTCAGAATGGATTTGGAAGTTGGTTATTTCCAAGTTTTTGTTTCCCATTTCCTGTTCCGACTCCGCCCTCGCCCTGCTCTGGTCCCAATTCTGATTTTGTTTTGGCTCCGCTCCTGCTAGTTTTGAGGGTAAGTATGTTTCTGGTTTGGATTTGGTCCCGCCTCTACCCAAGTTGAGTTTATTTTTGCTAAGTATAATTAAATGAAGGATATATGAAAGGTAGGATGAAGAATGATGTTTTTCCATGCTTTTAGAGGACTAATGAGGGCATTGTTTTGTAGGATTAAAGCATGTCAAGAACGTCTGATGTTGTTTCTCAAGGAAGTTTGTTGGAAAACATGTCTCAATCTTACTAGCATGAAACTCCTGAAAGAGTAAAGTCAGTGGGACCCTCTGTAAGTCTTGCAGACTAGCAGTTGTGTTCTATTCATTTGAAATGCTTAGGTCGCCAAGACATTTCGATCGCTGTGAGTTTTTCTATCTCTCTCCGGCCGAGGTGAACTCTCGCCGATAGATATATATACGTCTTCAGTGAGACTCCTAGAAACAAGTAGCATCAGGGAGAGGTGTGACCTTTAGAGACTCTTAGCAACTGAGGATCTCTCGTTGACGGTAGGACATTTCGGTGTGACATGGAGGCTTGCTAGGAACTTCTTCCAACTTGTTGGTGTATACACATAAAAATGGTCATGTCTATAATCCTGGAAATTAATTAAATATTTATTATTTAATTAATTTTTCTAAAAATCCTCTACATATGATTAAATTTAATTAATTTAATTATATTGTTCATTCATCTTATTCTTCTTTCATAATTAAATAAATTTATTTTATTTAAATTATTTTCATATGTCCACTTAATTAATTAAATAAATACATTTTATTTATTTAAATTAATTATCACTGTTTGAATTTAAATTAAATCTTTTGATTTAATTAAGTTTAAATATCTCTCTTTCTTCTATTTTAAATTCTTCTTCTAATTAATTAAATATTTCATTTAATTAATTTCATAAAAGTGATTTTATTAAATAAACTTTATTTAATTAAAGGATCTTATGCTTTCTTTCTAAAATCACAACTAGATATTTTATTATCTTCTATTTTCTTCTCATATCATAATTAAATATTTTATTTAATATGATATCTTCTGCTTTCTTCAAAAATCCTAATTAAAGCTCTCTTCTTATCACAAACTTTCTTCTGCTTTTAAAAGCTTAATTAAATATTTTATTTAATTAAGAAAAAGTTGAATGTCATCCACAAATAAGTAATTGAATTTTTAATTCATTATTTATCAGCTTTAAATCTTTCTTTTATTCTTTTAAAGAAAGATGATTTCTTATCTTCTTATCTTTTCCCTCTTTCATAAAAATGGAAAAATCTTGTTTTCAAGTTTTCTTCTATTTTCTCTTCAGTTTCATCTTTCTTCAGCCATTTGATCTACTAGGAATTATCACAACCGTCAATCAAGACAGCCAATCAAAATCATTCGAAAAACTCTATAAATACCTGTGTGAATACAAGCATTGGTAATAGGCAATTAATTGGATTTCATGCATTTAATCTATTTAGTATTCTCATATCATAGCATCATGTTTATTTCAAGCATATTAGTTCCATTCAATATCATGGCTTAATCTTGCATCATGCATCATATTTGAATCTCATTCTTTAGGAAGACAGTTTGTTGAGCCTAGCCTACAAGTCTGAGAGCAAAAGCTGGAATCAACAAAAACACTAAAGATAGAGGACAATAGGACGACATTTGAAGCAGAATACTGATTTTGCATTTCTTTACTTTTTACATTATGTTTTGATATAATGTCTTATTGTTGTGTTTGAATAGTAGTTATTTCAAATCTATTACGCATATTATTTTTGATCACACATTAAAATTTGAAGCAGAATACTGAGTTTGCATTTCTTTACTTTTTATATTCTATTTTGATATAATGTCTTATTGGTGTGTTTGAATAGTAGTTATTTCAAATCTATTACGCATATTATTTTTGATCACACATTAAATGGCGCCCACTATGGGGCCTATGCCCCTATTTTAGACTTCTTTCTTGTAGGTTTTTCGTGCAGGTTTTCGTGCAGGTTTTCTGACATCCGATAGCGCATCTGGGAGATCTGATTTTTTTTTTTTGTAGGTACTTTGGCACATCTGAAGACTGTTTTGGCGCATCTGGAAATTTCTGTAGCGCATATAGGAAAAAGAGTGGCGCATATGGGCATTTCTACAGAGCATATAGGAGTTTAATTACCGCATATGGGATCATTTAAGTGCATTCAAAATTTGTTTCAGAAAAAAAAATAAAAAAATTTGCATTTAGTTTAGCGCATATAGGTTCTGTTATTGCGCATCTAGGTTCTGTTTTAGCGCATGTAGGCTCTGTTATTGTGCATTTGGGTTTTGTTTTTGCGTATACATTCTCTGTTTTCATGCATCTGGGTTCTATTTCTGTGCATCTGGGAAACAGAGTTGCGCATCTAGGTTGTAATAGGGATTCTAAGTCTGACGCCTTCTGCAGACAGAATTTCTTTATTTTTTTTCTTGTTGGATTTAAAATGAATCAATCTAAGGTAGCCACCACATCTTTATCATGCAGTTAAAATGAACCCCATGTCTGTTGTGAAGCAAAATTTTCACTTAGATTAAATCATTTTTGATTTTGGTGCACCTAAAATGAATCTGTCTACTCTTCTTGATTGTGTTTGAAAGTGGTAGGTGACTATGCTCTCACCCTGTGCAAACTAGGTGATCAGAAAACTAGACCCACTTTTCCTTGTGTAACCTTAACTTGATAATCAAAGTATCCTCTCCCCTTGCACACTTGTGTGATCCTGGGTGTAAGTGAAATGGTTATTGACTCTAGAAATTAGGCCTACCTGGGGATTTCATCACCCCAACGCGACTCAAACTAGCAACAGAGCTAAGGCCAAGCTACCCCCAACCGGTATATAAATGTAAATCTTAAGGGAAAACCTAAGGTTGCTTGTGCAAATGTGTCAAACGAATGGAGATGTACTCCCTTAAACCCTATTGAGCTTAACCTCTTCAAGCTGGAGTGCCACCTTAATGGTGATTAATCTCTTACCCCATGTATGGCCACTCGAACGGGGGTCCTGAACTAAATACCATTGTTTAGAAAGCCAAAAACCTTCTATCTGCTAGTCCAGCACTGGTCGATGTGAAGCCTTCCACACTTTCACAGTCTGTAGTAGAGGTGATCAGCTCGCCATGGGAGTTTCATGGGGGTTGGAAGCTTGGTTGGCCTGAGAAGAGAGTGCACTATAAGGGGGAGCCCGTGCAGCCAAGCTTCTGAATTCACACGCTACTGATATGCGGTTGGGGAAACCCACGTGGAATATAGCGGATATTGTCTTGGCCTAACCTAGGTTGTGCTTGTCTTATTCTGTGCTTGGTTACGATCAACTTAAATCAGACTATTTGTTGTGTTTTCAAGAATATTAATTCAGATAAAGGGATCATCCAAAAATGAACATGAAAAAATTTAGCTGAAACTGGTCAAAAATTGTCTTTAGAAAACTATTTTAGCGCATCTAGAAAAAACTGTAGTGCATATAAACTTTGTTCTAGTGCATCCACTGGCTGGTTCAGTGCATCTAAGTTATTTTTCAACACATTTAGGAACTGTTTTACTGCATCTGTGCTCTGTTTTTGTGCATTTAAGGTATTCTGCAGCGCATTTGACTCTTTCTCCAGTGCATATACCTCTTTCTGCAATGCATTTAGGAAATAGAATAGCACTTTTAGGTTTCTGTCAAAATTTTTACACAAACCCGAATCTCTGAGATTTCTCTCGCATGTTGAGAAAGTGGAAATCAACCAAGTTCATCAAGAAATCAGTCTTCAATAGGATCAAGAAGCCCAAAACAAACTTAAGTTACAAAAGGACTTTAGACCACAGAGAATTCTTGTATAAGAGTCGAGACGTCCTGCTCCATTATCGCAAATTTCTCCATAGATACCAAGACTACATTAGAGGATTCACTGATGATTACGCTGTAGAACCTTTGGCTACTCAAGCTTATTATCAAAGATTAGCATTATCACAACATCACAATCATAATCAACCTCTTGAGTTTGAGAATATACCACAACCTTCAATTGAATATTCAATGCATCCTAGTCAAATCCTTCAGTGACCTTCGATCATATCATAGGATTTCTTACATATACCTATTTTTACGAGATCTCAACACAACAAACTAGGAGAAACATCTCAACAAGAAACTCCTACCCACAACATTCAAGAAGAAGGTGAACGTGATAGTCCTCTTTTCAGTGTGAATCGCAATCCTCTTTTTAGTGATGACAATATGACTGATAGAGAGGTAAATCCACCTCATAAGAAAAAAGACATGAACAAAACTCTCGTAGATAGTGATGATGAGCAAGAGGAAGAACTTCACCTTAGAGAGGCTGAACAAGACCCCAAGTTTCTTAAAGCCATAGAAAAGATCCTACAACGTGACAAGGAAAAGTATTTCCTCTTCCTAGCTGATCAAGGAGCTAAACTACCTAAGGATTTTGATACTGAGAAATTAAAGAGTAAAGAAGAAGAAACATCCCCATCTAATCTTACTGCTCTTACTCAACAATTTAAGGCACTCCAAGGATAAATCAAAGAGTTACAAGGGGGGACCACAACAAAGAAATACACCCTTGATGACATATGCCCTTATCCTTTTGATAGAAGTCTCAATATGATTGCATTTCCTAAACATTGTGAAATTCCCAAATTTGATCGTTATAATGGGAAATCAGATCTAATTGATCACGTGAGAGACTTCTGAAACATGACTTTAGAGTTTGCACATGAAGACACTTGTTTCGATTGTTCCCTCGGAGCCTAGGAATTAACTCTATGGAATGGTTATCTAAGATTACACCCCTTGTTCAAACATTTGAGGAATTGATCAATTTGTTCATAACCCAATACGCTTACAACATCCAACACCAAATCACCATCATTGATCTTTGCAAAGTTGCACAAAAACCTGGTGAATCTTTCACTACCTTTCTTCAAAGATGGAGAAGAACGTTTGCTAGGTATCCGCGTCATGTTCCTGAAAAGGAAAAAATGGTTACTTTCATCAATAGCCTAAATTCAAAAATGAGCTATCACTTGAATCTACATTGTCCACCCTCCTTTGAGAAATTGATTGAGGATGCCATCACCATCGAAAGTGATTTGGTCAAAAGAGGGACAATAAAACTTGACAGGGACAACCCTAACTCATCTAACCATTATGACAATCAAGACAAGTCTAAATTTTGGACTTGCAACAAAAAAATTGTAAACAATGGTGTTGTAGATGCAAATCATATCGTGACTAAGCCATTTGTTCTGAGCACTCCAAATACTACTCATAACAATAATTACAACAATGTCAATTTAGTCGCAAATCAAGGAAACAATCTTCCCCCTCCAACGAACAACAATCAGGGGACTACCAATAACCAAAACTACCGTGGAAACAACAACAACACCTTAGGGAATACCTCAAACACGAACCCACAATGCTTTTCATTCTTCTCTAATAGAAGAACTTTCACTCCACTAGGACAATCCTTGGAATCTGCTTTCAAAGAGGTTATGGAAAAGAATGTCCTTACATTACCACCTCAACACAATTATGAACCTAGTGTAAAACCTCCATCATGGAATGAAGCTTATTATTGTGACTATCATAGGTGCAAAGGTCATCGTATAAACAACTGTCAAGATTTAAAGCATGCTATTCAAGACCTAATCGACAAAGGCATTATCACAGTAGAAGGACAACACAAATCCAATGAAGATCACCAAGCATTTCACAACCCTTTACCGAATTATCAAAAGGGAGAATCTTCTGACAAAAATGTGAACCAAATTGATGACAATGTAATCCGTCACCTCTATACGGATGATGAGCGAGTCAACGTTATAAAAATCAATGAGAAAATAGACAATGGACAAGTTAATGTCACAATGAGAGCACAAGCTAAAGTTGTCTTGAAAGGCGCCTCTTCGAAATCTACCGAGACCTTCCCTCAACATCAATATGACCTAGTTAACCAACTTCGAAAGACTCCAGCCCAAATTTCCATTTTAGAACTCCTGAAGATCTCCCTTGCACATAAGGAAATTTTGGACAAGGCCCTTTTTGAAACAACTGTATCCACGGATTTGGATGTGAACCGATTTCAAGCCATGGTAGGACATTTGTCCTCACCTACATGTCTCTCATTTTCAGACAAAGATGATGTTTCCATGACTCATCCCCACAATTCACCATTATACTTAGAGGTCATGATCCATAAGTTTTGTGTTAAACGTGTCCTAATAGATGGAGGGGCTGGTTTAAATATATGTACCTTGAAGGTGGTTCAAGCATTAGGATTTGCAGAGGACTCCATTGATCCTAGAAGGAAGATTACCATAAAAGCCTATGATGATGAGGAAAGAACGTCTAAAGGTCTAATCATGCTACCAATCAGAGTGGGACCTTTATCAAAAACACCTTTTGTCAAGTTTTAGACCGGGATCTTGCATACAACATCTTGTTGGGACGTCCTTAGATTCATGAAATGCAAGCTGTTCCGTCCACTTACCATCAATGTCTTAAGTTTCCATATGACGGACAAGAAATCACTATATCAGCTGATAATTCAAACACCCAAACTTGTGCCAATGTCAAAGCTAATTAGGATACTTTAGTTCCAAACAATCGAGAAGCACTTACTTCTCCTAAGCATGATACACAAATCAGTCAATTAGCCAAAAGCTTTGACAAGAAACTGCAGTTCAAGGAAAGCGGAGTTGGGGAATATTCTCTTTGTCTTGCTAAACTACCTACATATCCTCGATCACATGGACAACCTTCTATTACACAACAAAAGATATCAGTAGTATCAACATCAGCACAAGTACAAACAGAGCCAACTACCAAGTTCAATGGACAATTTATCAAAGAAAAATTCCCCATGGGAGATCCTGAGGATACGAAAATTTTGGATTGGCTCTATAAGGATGAAGAGGAAATAGTTCTAAATGTCACCTTACCAACATATCAATATGGAAAAGGGTATTCCATCATGCAAAAGATGGGATATGACAATGGTCCTCTTGGAAAAAGAAAAGAAGGCGTAGTTGAGCCTATCCATCTCCCAGGGCTTGCTGCATATGATAAAACTGGACTAGGCTATGACACTACCCCATCCAAACAATCACAAGGTAATGTTTTTACACTGCAAGAAGGTTCTAATAAGAAAGAGGCATGTTTGGCATCAATCCTGAATTTCATAGAAAAGAACTCTGATACAGATTCTGCTGAATATGAATGGGATACCATCCATGATGATGAATTTTGGAAGGACAAAGAGGTAGATGTCATACACAAGTATACGCCCACTTTAATCAAAGGAGAAGGTTCAGGGTCCCAACCACAAGAATCTGAACCACAAAGTAACTATGAGTCTAGTGATACTGAGTCAGATTTTAACAAACAAGACTATCAGGAGAATAGTACCATCATTAACCTACCTCATACCTCAGATCCTATCGATAACTCTGTCTTGACCCTAACCATCGCTGATTTCACACAACCAAATGACTTGTTACCTTTAATCCATCCTAGTCTCATTGACTAGGATCTAACCGAACCTATTGATATACCTATTTTTCCAAATGACAAAGCTATCATAAACTTCCTTTCTGCCGATGATGTAAATGATTGTTCCACTAGTGATTTTCGATATGAAGTCTTTAATCAGGAGAGTTTCAAGTCTCCTAGCTGCAAAAATGAAAATAAAAAAGAACAATCTAGTGGTGAAAACTAGAATCTGGCAGTACTAGATCAAACAAAAGATAAAATAAAGAGTGTATCAGATGGTGAAAACCTTTTCAAGGCACCAACTGATGGGACTCTTGACACTCTCCTGGAGCACTATCAAGAGCGATTGCCCATCTTGATCGAGCCTACAAAGGAAATCAATATTACAACTACATATAATCCAAGGATTCTACAGGTAGCTGAATCAATGAAAGATAAAGAAATCCCAAAGTTCATGAACTTCCTCAAAGAAAATCAAGTCAATTTTTCTTGGTCATATGCAAACATGCCAGGTCTTGATCCTGATCTCATAATGCATCATTTGTATATCAAACTAGGAGCTAAGCCAGTGAAACAAAAAATCAGAAAGATGCATCCTCATGTTGCACTACTGGTTAAAGAAGAACTCAAAAAGCTCCTAGATGCATGATTTATAAGATCAGTTGCCTATGTAGAATGGATCTCCAATATTGTACTAGTAGCAAAGCCCGATAAACGCATTAGAGTATGCACTGATTTCAAAGATCTTAACAAAGCTTGCCCTAAGGATGACTTTCCACTTCCAAGCATTGACATTATAGTTGATTTAATAGCCGGCCATGCCATGTATTCATTAATGGATGGTTTCTCTAGTTACAACCAAATCAAAATTGCACCAGAAGACCAAGAGAAAATAGCTTTCACTTGTCCGTGGGGAACGTACTGTTGGAATGTCATGCCTTTCAGCTTGAAGAATGCTGGGGCTACATATCAAAGAGCTATGACTACGATCTTTCATGACAGGATGCACACATTCATGGAAGATTATGTAGATGACATATTGGAAAAATCATACACCAAAGAAGGACACTTGGAGATACTGTCTAAAATATTTACCAGATTGGAAAAATTCAAAGTTCGCCTAAATCCTAAGAAATGTGTTTTTGGGGTCACATCCGGAAAAATTTTAGGATATATTGTTTTAGAAAAGGGAATTGAAGTAGACCCTGCTAAAGTTCAGGCAATCATGGAGATGCCTCCCCCAAAGAACATCAGTCAATTGAGATCATTATAAGGGTGACTTCAGTCCATCAGAAGATTCATTGTGCAATTGGCCAACAAAAGTCTACCGTTCACACATCTCCTGCATAAGAATTTTCCTTTTAGATGGGAAGACAAATGTGAAATGGAATTTCAACAAATCAAGCAGTACTTGATGAACCCACCAGTTCTAGTACCACCAAATCTAGACAAACCATTGATCCTGTATATTGCTGCAACCGAGACATCCTTGGGGGCATTATTAGCACAAGAAGACCGTGAAGGAAAAGAATGTGCAATCTATTACATCAGCAGAACACTAACAAGTCATGAACTTAACTACACTTTCATTGAGAAGGCTTGTTTAGCAGTAGTCTTTGCTTCACAAAAAATTTGACACTACATGTTAACTCATACAATCAATCTTATTTCAAAAATCGATCCACTCAAGTATCTACTAAGTAAAGCATCACTAACAGGAAGGTTAGAAAAATGGGTCATGATTTTGAGTGAGTTTGACATCCACTACATTGATCACAAAGCAATCAAGGGACAAGTTATTGCTTATCAACTAGCAGATGCTCCTCTACAAACAGAGCACCCCTTACACATTGAATTTCTAGATGCTGATGTTTTCACGGCAGACTCTAAGCAACTATGGTCCTTATACTTCGATGGTTCTTTTACTCAACATGGATCGGGGGTAGGCATTCTCTTTGTCGCCCCTCAAGGACATACCATTCCTCAATCATATAGGCTAATGTTTCCATGCACCAATAACATAGCTGAATATGAAGCACTCATCATTGGATTAAAGATAGCATTGGAATGGAGGATTACCAAGCTACAAATTTATGGTGACTCACAACTAGTTATTAATCAAATCAATGAT